>VKOC01047503.1:0-28463 GCA_009364415.1 Spea multiplicata
AACAATGGAGTTCCTGCCTGTTTGGCAGTCAGGCTGGAGCCATCTCCGACTACCTTGGGGCCTTGTATGACAGGTCATCCTGTCACATATCTCCCCTTTTAAAAATAAGACTGAACTGGGGCCAGACCCAAACCGGGTCTGCATCCAGTTCAGCCCGACAGCACAGCTCCGTCGCTCCTGGAGTTGTGGATGCAGGGGGCTGGCAAAAGGCAGGGAGACAGGGTCCATAATCTGCGGGTAGCAGGCTTGCTTTCAGTCCTCTCCAGGGGCCCCAGTGATGGACAGTTCCGTCACCCACTCCATCACATATCTCCTTTTTCTGGGGGAGACTGACGTCTGATAAGACCCCACCCTGTTTGACTCTGAAGTCAGTCTGTATGTCTGGACTATCACTGCCAGCCACAAATTGGTACTCCTCAAAACAATTTAACAAAAGAGCAGTACTCACCCGCCTGCCCTCTGCCTCTCCCGAAAAATATAACTGCCGCTGGAGAGAATTGCCAACTGCACCTTCTCTCTGGAGTCTTCTCAGCCGCTGGGGAGATGACAGGGTGGCGGGGGCCCCTTCAATCAAGGGTTGGGGATCCGAGCCAGCTGCCCAGCAATTCTGGGGACCACAGGTGGCAACCACAGTCTCATCCACCTGTATGGGATACATGTCCCCCAGTGCTGGTTTCGTACCATCCTCTAGTGGAGAGACGTCTGATGAGGGAGGGCAGAGGCCAGCTGCACTCTGACCTGGCGAAATCTCTTTTATAGGGTTTGCGGGCACCTCCAGTGCTGGTAGAGAGGGACCGTCCTGCCTCTCTCCTGTTGCCAGTATTTCGGCTGGGTTGGTCTGAGCGAGCACTGCGGGAGCGTCATGGTCAGACTCAGGAACAAGGGGGAGGGGTGGGCAGAGAACAGCAGCACTCTGCCCTGTTGCCAGCGCTTCTGCTGGGGAGCGGGGATCTTGGCCAACTGCCAAAGATTCCGGGGACCCAGGTGTGGAAACCGCAGCCCCATCAACTACCACAGTCTCTGGGGCTGCCTGACTGGACCCTACAAGGTTGCTGTGGTCAGGCTCGGGAAACAGGGAAAGGAGCAGGCAGATGCCAGCGGCACTCTGCCCCGATGGCAGCTCTTCTGCTGGGTGGGTGCTTGTGGAGACCGCAGTGCCAGCTACTACACCCACAAAACCTTCTTCCTTTTGCTGGGAAGGGAAGCCAATTGCAAGCCCTCCCGGACCAACATCCTCAGATGTAAAATCAATTAAATCCACAGTCTCTGGATCTGGTTGTGGTGTACAATCACATAGTTCCGCTATAGGATCTGGGTTAGCTGTCCAGTAACCCTGTGAATCAGTCCCATCCACCCCTTCTGGGTCAACATCCTCAGGTGACCACGCAGTAAAATCAATCAAATCCATGGTCACTGGGGCATACTGTTGCACATGGTCAAATAACTCTTGATATGCCTGTTCCAGTTCCCATTCTTGTGTGACCAAATAATCCAGGTCAGCCCACAGCTTAGGCACGTATGGGATATCCTCCTCCCTTTGCTCCTGGATGTCTTCCTCCCGACACTCCGATGCACTACCGAAGTCGGGATCCTTTTCTATAATTTCCAATAATAATCCCGGGCCGCCGAAGCCATAGCCCTCTGTGGGACCTTTATCCTCCAGCCCCAGGCACATCTGTGCTGCGTACCACCGCAGAGCCCGATATCCATCGTCCAACCTCAGCTCTGTCTGGACCAGCACCTCCAGCTCAGCCACCCATTCCTCTTTGTGCTGCTTCCCCAAGAACGGCATCCGCAACTTCCGCTGGAGCCAAAACCTTTCCTCAAAGGTTGGGAGGCTTTTCCCCTTGTACTTAATTTCCAAGTGGAGAACATCCCTCCAGAGCTTCAGGCGTTTACAATTCCTCTTGATCAGCTCTGCGTAGCTGACTTCCATTCTCTTTCCTGGAGATAGATCCCGTTGCAAAGGACGTGTCCCTTAGACTAGGAGGCAATCCCACCGCTGCCACCAATGTAACGGGTTCACCAAGAGAGCTGTAGTAACTCCCAGAGATCACCCACATGTATCCTCCTGTTGTCCCCGGAATCACTTTCAGCACCAGTCAGCATGCGCACCTTGGAACCCTGCTATGTGTACCCAATAAGTAGACACAACTACCTTGAACTGAGTACAGCAGGAATGAACAGTTTATTGTAGTAAAACATAGACTGATATAGCCACAGAACCTTATTAACATAAATTAACATTGATAAACAGGTAGACAACCCAACCGTTAATCCCCAGGCAGCAATCCTGTTGATGGGATTAATTAAACAATGGAGTTCCTGCCTGTTTGGCAGCCAGGCTGGAGCCATCTCCGACTACCTTGGGGCCTTGTATGACAGGTCATTCTGTCACAGACGGCGTGGGACAGCTCCAGGATGGTGGATTTTTCTTGCCCAGCGAGAAGCAGAGCCTGCAGGATAGGACCCGGGAATGTCGCGGGTTAAGTGCCGCTTCTGACAAAAATCAGAAACTATGTCCAGCACCAATAAAGTGTGGTTTCTTGCATCCTGACTGGTGTGCTGTGTCGTGACTGGTGGCATGGGAGACCCTTTTCACTGGAAAAGCACCTTTACTCTGAAAACTGGAGCAGTTACCCTTCTTGTAACCAGGTCTAGCTACAAGGAAGTTGGAAACAACAGCCTAGGATGTTCCACTATACCCCCTGGTTCCTGTTACAATATTTTTTTCCGTTTGCAATGAAAATTTTCTGATTGCAATATTTCTTAAGATTTTTGCAGTTTATAGAAGTATTTTCGAAAAAGAAAAAAGACTTTCATGGTTTCATGTGTGGCTACTGAAATTCTACATAGATTCTTCCAGCTCTGCTCATGGTCATGTGTGCATGAAAATGTAATAAACTGTACCTTACTTAGAGACCGTAGTAACGTTTTCAATAACTTCAGATGGGTGCTGCTGAATTGCATAATATGTCTGTTAAACATTTGTCAATGCATGTACATTTATCTGAATAGGACAATTGGGATATTGTTAGATAAGTATTCTTGTGCAACAATGGTATCTGTATGAATTGGTTTCTTTGCTACACTTCTGCAAATTGCATAATACCTTTATAAAGAAGTTCTTTGTTTTCAGGCAGAGTTTCGGAATGCTGTTGCAACTATTGTCAATGACACAGTTTTTGATGGTGTTTTGAAAAATGACGAATGCAAGTTGACACAAGAACTTGTAAAAGAACCTACTTATTTTCAAGAAAAATACTGCAGCTCAATGGTAATTATTTTGTATACTCAGAATAAGGAAAGTGAGAGCAAATTTAAAACTAAGCTTAAGGAGGTTATTAGATATGCAAAAACACACAGAGGAGAAAATTGTCAGGTTGATCAAAAAAGTAAAAGAAGGAAATGTAAACAAGGAACAGTTAGACTAAAGAGAACTTGATGAAGTGATATAAATGAGTATGAATATCTAGCCAACCTAAATAAATACTTCTGTTCATTTTTTACTGAGGAAGGTAAAGGAAATCTCTGTTAGAAAAAAAGTTATAGAGAGATGTGAAACACATGTGTAAGAAGAAGTTCTACTCAAACTCTCCAAGGTAAAAACAGACAAATCCATGGAAGCATATTGTTTATACCCAGAGATTTGGAAAGAGCTTTGGGATGTTCTGGCAAAGCCGATAGGAGACTTTTGTTCCAGACCCCAGGATTCTGTACTAACAGTACACGCTCCTTGAGCATTGCTGGAGGATGAAAAAGTTTTCTTTCTGGACGATCAGAGCAAAGTTTATGAAAAGCACAGATGAGGTAAGGAGCTTGTACATCTGAACCCAACACCCCGGAGCGTAATTCCAGGCAATAGCCGTTCCAGGGGACTAGATACTGAAGCTGTCTCTTATGGAGATAGGAATCCAGAACTGTTTGGATCCCAAATTCTTCTCCAGTAGCAATAATGAGTGGACCTGTAAGAATTAGCGATAAAACAATTACACATTAGGGGTTTTAAAAGCGATACATGAAAGGTCCTGGGAATGCGAAGGCTTCTAAGTAGACAAAGTTCATAAGTTATATGTTTTGAAGGGTCCAATAAATCTAGGAGCCAATTTCAGCGAAGGTTCTTGGAGCCGAAGGTAGTGGGTGGATAGCCAAACTTTATAGCCCTGTTGGAATGAGAGACTACTCTGTCTCCTATGATCTGCTTTGAGCTTTTGTCTATTGGAGGCTGATTGTAAGGCTAGGTACACAGACCTCTATAAAGGCTGAAGATGCTGCAGTTGTTTATCGGGAACAGGAACCCTTAATTCGGACTGGCCAACCAGCTCTTGGGTGGATGGCAATGTAAGAAGTGGAACCAGATGGAGCATCTTAGACAATCTATCTACAAGTGTCAGTATGATGGTGTATTGATTAGAGAGCGGATGGTCAACAACAAGGTTTGTGATATACCAGGGTGACCTGCCCTTTTACTGGAGTGGTATAATGCTAGAATCTCTCTTATAGATTTTTTTCTGCAGATAAGACCTACTCTGCCCATCCAGTCTCTTCTGTGGTTAACAGGAATGTCAGTTAGGCATGTATTTAATGATGTATATTCAGAGAAAGGTCTTGTTACTAGTTAAGTACCTCAGGGATCAGTACTGGGTCCCTTGCCTTTTTGTGTAACATAATGTGCTTGGGACATAAAAATCCCAAGACAAGGAGGCTGTTCTGGAAATGACTCTATAAATACTGAAATAACATAAAACATAACATAAAATCTGAGTTTGCATGTGGTAGTGCAGACTACAAACTAGAGCCCTGCGCGGGACTGTTTTTTTTAATCCCGCTCCCACTGATTTTTTTGTCCAATCCTGCCCACTCCCGCAATGTGTGTATCCCACTCCCGCCCGCTCCCGCAACATGTGTGTCCAATCCTGCCTGCTCCCGCCACATATGTGGTCAATCCTGCCTGCTCCCTCCACATATGTAGTCAATCATGCCCACCTCCTTACCTGAACTACAGATTTCCCACGCAGTGCAGCAAGGCTGCCTTCGCGTCTCTTCTCTTGTTCCACCCAGGAACACAGTGGAGTCACGGGAAGTGACGTAACATCACGTGACTCCGCTGGGTTCCTGGGCAGAGCAAGAGAAGAGACACTGTGAGGGGGCACCGCAAAGGCAGCCTTGCGGGACTTGTGGGATTACCGGGACCCGTAGGTATAGTGTCTGACCGCCCGCCAGCAACACCAGCAAGACCGCCTGCTCCCGCAAGTTTTTTGGTCGCATCCCAATTCAGTCCTTTACTAAAAACCACAGCAGAACTAAAGATCTAAAGAATGGAACCATGGCGGCACAATCCCAATAGCGGTTTGAATTTATTAAGCAATATCAGGAGGCTTGTACTTTATGGGCTTAATCATAAGTCAAATAGATAAATAACAATGGGTGTTGATAAGCGCAATATTTTATGAGGTTTGTGAATAAAGCCACTTAATAAATATTTAGTGAGTGCAGCACACGAAAGAGACAGTCTTCACCACTGTTCACAACCTAATGGAAATAAAATACAATATAACAAAACTGGCGCTCATCTACGTGGAGAATATAAAATATGCTTCCAACTTCTAAACAAAATTCTGCAAGTTTCCTTACACAATCCCTGCTTAGAGGAACGTTGTTCACAGAGTCTTTCCTTAGCAAACACTTCTCTCCAGGTAGCGGTATTCTCAACTGAAGAGGCTTTTCAGACATATATGAAGACAGACAGCAGCATAATGAGTATAGCAGCGGTTTAATATATAAAAAAAAAAATTAAAAAAAATCCACTCTTACATTTTAAGAAAAAGGATTCCAGTGTCCACAGTCAGAGTCCTGGGGTGAGACCTTTCACCACAATATAGTGTATTGTCCACATTTCCTTGTTTGAGTCACTTCTCCTCCTTCGTAACGGAGCGTAACAAAACGTAATGACATCACGGCGCAATGCGATTCGCTATAATAGCTTCTTCAAGGTTTTAGTGTTACTTCAGTTAGTGAAACCATGAATTGGCTAAGGTTTAGTGGGTTTATTTTTAGGTAGGTAACATACATAATTAGCAGATTTTAAAATGTCAGAAATGCCTTATACCAGAGTGGCATATAGGGGGTTAAAAGGCATATCATGGGATAGAGTGGAATATAGTAGGGGTATAAGGCATTTCTGGAGGCAGAGTGGCATATAGGGTGTTAAAAGGCATTTCTGGAGGCACTCTCCCTCTGACGGAACCTCGTGAAAACGGGGTGCGGTAGTGGGACCAGTTGGTAATCAAAGCCTCTGGGAAGCAGGGTCTAGAGTCGATGAAGGCTGCTCTGCTGGCGGCACGACCCCTCTGCCGGCCAGCCCTGGAGGAAAAACTGATCTCCAGCTCGAAGGTGGAAGCTTGGACCTTGGTCATCGAGGTATAGACGTTCACGTGCTGGTTCAGGTTTTTCAGACATTTTCCCCCCGAAGAGAAGGCTGTTCACTTCTTGGGGGCCAGCTCTGCCAGCTTCATATCAAGCTTGAAAAGGGTGGCCTTGTGCCGCTCTGCAGAGATGGCACAATTGGCGTTGCCCAGCAGACAAAACGCCCTCTGAGTCCACTCATACCAGGTGAGCATCCAACGGGGTACTGTCCCCCAAAGCCTTATCAGCCATTTGAAATATCTGGGCCAACGGACCCGACACATCCAGGAGTTTGTCCTGTGTTGCCCGCAGCCCCTGTTCTCCAAAAGCGCCTGACGCCCATATTTTGTAAGGGGTGGAAAGCCAAACCCAGAGGAGCCGGCGCTATATTTATCAAGAACGTCATATTCTGCCACCAACCCTGCAGACGGAGAAGAGGCAGGAAGGGAGACAGCCCGATGTCTCTTGAGAGGGCCTTTGCCTTTTCCGGAGACGGAGGGGACCTTTCCCCAGGGACGCTTGCGTGGGGCATGTTAGTTGGCCCTCCACTAGCATGGCTGGTAGAGAAGCCGCCAGGCTTGGAATGTGGCAGGAATTGGCGCCTCAGAGTCCTCTGCCATCATATCTCCAATGAGAAATGATGAGACAGGAAGCGGGGGTCACCCGTGTGTCACCGTGGGGGTCACCCACTAACATAAAATCACCAAGCCAGTAAAGGGGGGGGTCACCCCTAGTGCCCAGATAGAGGGTACAGCCTCAGCAAGGTCCACACAGCAAGGGGGGTCAACCCTGGGGCCCAGTTAGAGGACACAGTAAGTCGAGAGGGGGTCACCCTCAGGGTCCACACAGCAAGGGGGGTCAACCCTGGGGCCCAGTTAGAGGGCACAGCAAATGGAGAGGGGGTCCCCTTAAGGCCAACTGCCACAGGGTTCACCTGTAGCCAGAAAAGCTCCTAGGAACACATTAACATTTGAAAGGGCCGACTGGAGAAGTCTGCATAGAAAAGGGGGGCCACCCCAAATATAATTGCCACAAGTATAGCCTTATAACATATAAAATAAATGTTAAAAAACACCCAAACAGAAAAAAGGGGGCAAAACGACTATGTAGAGCATCAATGAAAGCCTGCATAGCGCAACACGTGGTCAGAGCCAGCACTGCGCCACAGGAGAAAAAACCCCACACATCTTCGAGAGAAAAGCGCCGCGTTGCCAGAAGAAACTACCGTGCTGTGCCGCGCGGTCCAGAAGGGCTGTGTGGTGCTCACGAAATCACTAAAGTCTCTGTGTGGAGGGCCGATGAACAAGCCGTCTGCGCAGAGAGACAAGGAAGGGGACCACGCTACGCGGCGGTGAACAACAGGCACAAAACAGGTAGGAAAAGGACCAATAAAGGAAAAAATAAGGGGACGAGCCAAAACTAAAAACCCTAAGCACAGAAAAAGGTAGACAAGAGGCAATAAAAAATGAACCTATGCAGGAGATAAACAGCAACTATATATATAAAACTGCCGGAGACAATAATCATGTAATCAAAAAATGCCAGAGACAATAATAATAATAATATAAAATTGGAAGGTTCTCATCTGGAGGCTAAACAGCAAAGAAAGAGGAATAGTGGCTGGGCTCTGGGGCTGATATATTGTGCTGCTTGTTTTTGATTGGTTGTTTCTATTTTTGTTGTTAACTCCTTTGCTGCTGGAGGTTAATCAGTAAAGGATAATGCAAAAATATGAAGCCTCCTGTCTTGCTATAAAATTCAGGATTAACGGTATCGATAAAACCCCTAAATTACAGGCATAGATCACAGGTTGCACACCCCCAAGGCTAGCCCTGGCGTCCATATTGCCCACATAGAACCTGAGCAGCACCCAGATTACACATATACAGTGAAGGAAAAAAATATTTAATCCCCTGCTAATTTTGTATGTTTGCTTACTGACAAAGACATGATCAGTCTATAATTTTAATGGCACATGACTTAGTACTTGGTGGCAAAACCCTGGTTGGCAACCACAGAGGTCAGATGTTTCTTGTAGTTGGCCACCAGGGTTGCACACACCTCAGGAGGGATTTTGTCCCACTCCTCTTTTGCAGATCCTCTCCAAATCACTAAGGTTTCGAGGCTGACGTTTGGCAACTCGAACCTTTAACTCCCTCCACAGATTTTCTCTGGGATTAAGGTCTGGAGACTGGCTAGGCCGCTCCAAGACCTTAATGTACTTATTCTTGAGCCACTCCTTTGTTGCCTTGGCTGTCTGTTTTGGGTCATTGTCATGCTGGAATACCCATCCACGACCCATTTTCAATGCCCTGGCTCAGGGAAGGAGGTTCTTGGGTGAGATTTGATGGTACATGGCCCCATCCATTGTCCCTTTGATGCGGTGAAGTTGTCTTGTCCCCTTAGCAGAAAAACACCATCAAAGCATAATGTTCCCACCTCCATGTTTGACAGTGGGGATGGTGTTCTTGGGGTCATAGGCAGCATTCCTCCTCCTCCAAACATGGCGAGTTGATGCCAAATAGCTTGATTTTGGTCTCATCTGACCACCACACTTTCACCCAGTTCTCCTCTGAATCATTCAGATGCTTTCTTGAGCAGGGGTACCTTGCGGGCTCTGCAGGGTTTCAGTCCTTCACAGCATAGTGTGTTACCAATTGTTTTCTTGGTAACTATGGTCCCAGCTACCTTGAGATCATTGACAAGATCCTCCAATGTAGTTCTGGGTTGATTCCTCACCGTGCTCATGATCATTGAAACTCCATGAGGTGAGATCTTGCATGGAGCCCCAGACTGAGGGAGATTGACAGTTATTTTGTGTTTCTTCGATTTGTGAATAATCACACCAACTGTTGTCACCTTCTCACCAAGCTGCTTGGTGATGGACTTGTAGCCCATTTCAGCCTTGTCTAGGTCTACAGTCTTGTCCCTGACATCACTGGACAGCTGTTGGGTCTTGGCCATAGTGGAGAGTTTGGAATGATTGATTAACCGCTTCTGTGATCAGGTGTCTTTTATACAGGTAACAAACTGAGATTAGGAGCACTCCCTTTAGAGTGCTCCTAATCTCAGCTCATTGCCTGTAAAAAAGACAACTGGGAGCCAGACATCTTGCTGATTGACAGGGGATCAAATACTTATTTCCCTGAGTAAAATGCAAATCAATTTATAACTTATTTGAAATGTGTTATTCTGGATTGTTTTGTTGTTCTGTATCTCACTGTTCAAATAAATCTACCATTAAAATTATAGACTGATCGTACCTTTGCCAGTGGGCAAACATACAAAATCAACAGGGGATCAAATATTTTTTCCTTCACAGTCAGACTTGCCATCTTTATCCCTAAACAGTCCAGCCTGAGCCATATTTGTCCCCAGACAGCCCAGCATGAGCCATATTTGTCCCCAAACAGCCCAGCATGAGCCATTTTGTCTCATAAAGACCCTGCCTGTGCCATTTTGGTCCCCAAGGTTTAAACACCATGCCTGTGCCATTTTTGCCTTTCTCCAAATCACATATACATCTATGATACACACAAACACTTATACAGTCACTCACTCATTCACTCTTTCATTCACACAATCATTAACTCTCTCACTTATTCACACAAATCATTTACATATATTCACAAATGCATTCTCACAAGTCATTCAAGCAATTCATTCACACATAAATTCATACTCTCACTCATTCTCACTTATTTCAGTATTCTTACTATCCCCCTGTGACAGAATGACTTGTCATACAAGGCCCCAAGGTAGTCAGAGATGGCTCCAGCCTGGCTGCCAAACAAAGATTGCACAGGCAGGAATTCCGTTGTGTAAACTAATCCCATTAACAGGAATGCTGCCAGGGGGAGATTAAGTAGCTAAGGGGATTAAAGGTTGGGTTGTCTACATGTACCTGTTTATCAATGTTAATTTATGTTAATTAAATTTTATGTGCCAATTATCCTGGGAATGTTGTTGCTGCAACAACATAATCCCATCATAGACTGGAGAGGACAGATATTGGAGTAAAGAATGCTTAAACAACTGTTGCAGTACCCCTAGGAAGTCAAGCAGATCCACGAAACCTAGTACCCTCTCACTACTGGGATTATTTGGATGTGTTCTCGAAAAGAAAAGCAGAAACTTTACCTCTACATCGAGTGTACGACTGTACAATAGAATTGTTACCGGGCACACATATCCATTGTCCCAGTCAGAAAATCAAGCATTGGCACAATATATTGAAGAAAGCTTAAGAAAACGGTTTATCAGACCTTCAGCTTCAATGAGAAAACTTCTTTTTTATTTCAAAGAAAGAGGGATCCTTATGACCCTGCATTGATTATAGAGGTTTAACAAGATAACCATACAAAAACAAGTATCCTCTTTCCCTTATAACAGAACTTTATCATCAACTTAAAGATGCTACTGTGTTCACTAAACTTGACTTCAGAGGGGCATGTCATTTGTATCGTATTTGGGAAGGAGACGAGTGGAAAAATGCTTTCAATACAAGGGCATGAATACCTTGTTATGCCCTTTAGATTATGTAATGCCTCGGTAGTGTATCAGAACTTTGTGAATTATGTCTTTTCGTGACATGTTGTTATACCATCTTATGGTCTATCTCAATGACATTTATTGATTTATTCAAAGAATTTGGAAGAACATCATCAACATGTTAAACAAGTGTTACAACTGTTGAGAGAACATTCACTTTATGCCAAATCTGAAAAATGTGAATTTGATCGCAACAGTTTCTGGGTTATATTAGATGGTCAATTAGAGATGGATCCTGACAAATTAGCCACTAGCCAAGATTGGGAATAACCTTCCAATATCAAAGGGTACACAATGATTTGTAGGTTTCACCAATTATTATCGCCCTTTCATTCGTAACTTCTCCCAGATCATCATCCTTATAATCGCACTCATGCGGAAAAGAGCTAACCCAAAGTCCTGGACCCCTGAAGCTAAAAGAGCCTTTGAAAGATTAAAACTGGCTTTCACATCAGTACCGATTTTACAGCGACCAGATACAGATTTGCCTTTTATTTTGGAGGTTGATGCATCAGAAATCTGTTGCTCTTATTTTTCAAAGACTTTCTCTCCTGCCTTAGAAAAATGGCGTCATCTGCTTCAAGGGACTGAAATTCCCATTACGATTCGAACAGACCATAAACATCTTTTGTATATTGAAAAGGCCAAAAGACTGAATCCGACTAAATACTTGTTTTAATTTCAAATGCTTTGTTTAGGAAACATGAGGCACTTAATATGGAAGATATTGCAGAGCCTATCATACCACCTACTAGAATAATTGCTACTATACACAGCACTCTCATGTGGCACATCTCTAAAACTCAGATACCCTGACCCACAGCTTTAATCCTGTTTTCGCGAAAGCTGTCCTATCCTGGGGTGAGGCTTGACCTGTAGCAGGACACAGAGGAACACGGAATGTAAAGCTACTTCTACAGAGCTATTTCTGGTGGCCTACCATGACACAAGACATATCAGAATATGTGCAAACATGTACTGTGTGTGGACATAATAAGGTAGCACACACGAGACCCGCAGGATTATTATGCCCATTACTAGTTCCAGAAAGACCTTGGCAACACATAGCCATGGATTTTGGCTATTGACAGTCCCGACGCATCACCTGAAAACAAAGGGTTAATGACAATTGACGTGCCAGGACGTCATGATTTCAAACGGGTGCAGAAATCGATCTACGTTCGCTTTCTGTACCCAAACGGTGTTGCTGTAATGCTTTGATGTCGAGGCATTCAGCAACACCACAATCGGTATCAGGGGCCATGTCTGCCCCCTCCCTGGGGCGTCAAAATCCGCCATACACTGTATGGTGGCGGACAACCATTTTAATCAATGATCGCCTGCTAAACTTCAGTGGTGTCGCTGAAATGCCTTGATCATGAGGCATTCAGCGACACCAAACTCCCATCCCAGGACACGCCGTGACCGCTCCAGAGAATGGTCACAACCGCCACTGCGAGTGATTTTGCCACTCGCAAGATGGCGGCGTTCTTTAAAAAAAATGGAGTTGAAAAGAGTCTGGAGAGACCCTCCTGAGAATCTGGCTCCACTTGCAGGTTGATTACAGGTACTGCATTCAACCATGCAAGTAAATGGAGCCCAGCTTTCTAATCACTATATGATTAGTAAAATAAATTTAAAATAATAATAATAAGAAAAAAATAGTTAAAAAATGCTTAAAACAATTCTCGCATGGAAAGAGTTAAAATACTAGCATGTTAAACCCCATGGGGTAAATTGAATTGGCCGGGTTCAACAATGTCCCAATTAACACAGAGGGAAGGATAACCACACGTCTAATTTCCAATTTGAAAAATGCACATGCCCCAAATATGGGCTTTTAGCCCCCAAAAACCCGACAAACCCATGCATGTGGGGTATCACTGTACTCAGGAGATTCTGCTGAACACATATTGGGGTGTTGTGTTACATATACCAGGAGCTGTAAATTCATCAACTGAATAAGACATACAAACCCTGTATTTGCAGGTATATCAATAATGTATGGAAAAATAGCATAGCAGATATAGATCAACAGGTATTGACCTGCAGTGCTGTTTCCATGTGTTGTTTATTTGATTTATACCTGAACTACAGGGAGTAAGTAAAAGAGAGGCGTGGTTTAGTGAATGAGGGGGCAAAGGGACTCTGGGGATGATTACAGGGGAGAGGGCCTCTCAAAGTCACGGTAGGGTCAGAAGGATGGAAGACTACACTGACTCTCACAGTGCTCCCCTAATCTACGGTCAGTGTGGCAAATATTTAGTTTTGGTGTGGTAGCGGAGGGAGTGATTAATCCTGTATTTAGTTATAAAAGTATTGTGTCAGTGCACTATTCTTATACCGATGACTGACCGAGTCAGTGAACAGGTGACTCAGAGCTGCTCTGAACAGTTCTTTGAGTCAGTGAACTGGTGACTCAGAGCTGCTGTAATCAGTTCTTTGAATCAGTGAGCTGATGAGCTACTGACTGAACTTTTGTAGTCTGATCTCTGAGCAGTGGCGGACTGGGCTGGGAGGCATTTGCCCCCCAGGCCACCCTAAATCTAAACAAAACGGCTGTCCGGCCGCGCACTAAAGTGGCTGATGCAGCCGCATGGCTGGCAGGGCTGTCTTGAATGCAGGGCCTGCAGCAACTGTGGTCGCAGGGGTCGCAACCCCAGCGGAGTCACGTGACCCTGCTCCTTTCCTCCTTCCCCTGGCCGACACAAGAGAAGCGGCCCCTGCAGAAGTCTGCAAGCGAGAGATTATTATTATTTATTGTTTTATATAGCGCCATCAAATTCCGTAGCGATGTACAATGTATGGACAGGACATAACAAGTAGTATGTAACATAACAATTGGAAATTATTCTAGCCTTGGTGCCCGAATAATTATAATTTTAATAAAGACAGGAGGCGAGTATTTTGCATATCTTCCTTTACTACTCACCAACAGCAGCAAAGAAAGATTTAACTTATAATGAAAAAACAACCAATAAAACAGCATACAGATGGTATATAAATAACAATAAACATTAGACTTGCGCATTCATCTTCGGGCGAACATGAAAACGAGCACGAAGAGGCCGTTTTCTTGTTCGTTCCGAAGAGACGCTGAAGAGAATACAGTGCCGGCGAAACGTAGGAGAAGACGAAGATTCGCAACCACAAAGAATCGAAGATTCTTCGTGATCGTCTTCGTTTTTGCCGCGCAGCTGCCAAAATTTCAAACAGGAGTGAGCTGATCCTCGTCTGTCCAATCAGCTCACTCTTGTGACGTCACGCTAAGGGTCTCGTCCAATGCCTGTGCTGCTGTTTTTTGAATTCTGAAGGCGCCTTTATAAGACCAGAGCTTGCCTGAGAGATCCATTCATTTTTGGCTGTGACTGTTTTGGCAACACTGCTGTGCTGCATCCGAGCGTTACAGAGATATTGTTCTGTTCTGTGTGAGACTGGTAAGCCTGCCATTTCTCACAGTGTACTTCATCCTCACTTCAGTTCTACTGAATTAATATATTTAATAATAATAATTTGATTCATTTAATAATTTTTTTATTTAATTTGTCATCAACTGTATAGTGCTGTTGAGTTGACAGTGCACCCAGTGCCTCAGTGGCACTGGGGTGCCCTTGCCCTGGGCTGGCACTAGTGCCTACTGCCTGTCCTGCTTAAATAAATTAAATAGAATTTATAAATAATAATTTAATAGAATATATTATTAATAAATTGAATACGTATAAAATTATATATATATTTGTCAGTTTTATATATTATAGTTAGTTAAGTATTAGTATAGGTATACTAGTGTAAGTGACTGGTAGACATTCAAGACATCTACTAAGTGTCTATCTAAATCATTTATCAATAATTCTATAATTCTTATCTTTATAATTTAATTAAATTAGGCTATAAGATAATAACGGTAATAATTATTCTACTAAGCTTAGTTCAGCTAATCTTATTAGTACTGGTTTGCTTTCCCCAGTCTATAGTTTGTGCTTTTTTTAGGCAACAGCAAGAGACATGATGGTGCAACAAGCGAGGTAGGTCAAGATTTTTCTTAATTAAGTAATCTTTCATATTTATTTCATTTGTTTTGCTCAACCTCAGTCCATCAGTGAAGTTAGACTAGAATACTAATATAGCTTTAGGATTAGCATAGTAGTAGGATAGGCTCTTAGGCCCGTGTCAATTCAAAGTCTTTAATTTTTTTATCCCTTTTTTAAACACTACACTACACACACAACACAAAATTTGAAATGGATCCTCCTTTTGGGACTAAGGAGGGACAAACTCCATCTACCACCACCAGCACCACCACCATCTAGTACCATCTCCAGAGAGAGTGGAAAAACCCCCAACAGCTGCTTCTGAGCCACATAACGTTCTTTTCCTATATTTCCCCAAATATAAAAAGTATATTTAAAAACACTTGAAAAAGACAAAGTCAAAACGCGTTGTGTTTTTAAATATACTTTTTATATTTGGGGAAATATAGGTTTTTATACCTAGGTTTCCTTATTTTAATAATAAAAGAATCCAGAAGGAAAAGAACTGTGTGGATCCTTTTACTTCCTGGAGTGGGTTCAGAAGGAAGGCAACAGGAACCGGACCCGAACTGGAACTCCAAACGGAAAACTGGAACCAGGATGAATGTCCTCACAGGCAAGCGCCAAAGCACCGGAACCAGAATGAGCAACACTGCCATCTCAAGGATCTAACTAACAGGACCACATCCCAAAACAAGGAAAGGGATGACAAAATACAATACATAGGTGGTCATGACAGAAACCAAATCAACATCTGAAACATGGACAGAAGCAAATCCATCATAGCGTAATTACTCACCCCAGGAACCAAACCCTGAAAACTGTAGGGAAGGGAGGGACAATACTCGCCTCTTGTCTTTATTAAAATTATAATTATTCGGGCACCAAGGCTAGAATAATTTCCAATTTTAAGGCAAGACAGGAGGCTTCCTATTTTGCAGTTTTAACGCTCGACACCAATGCAGAAACCACTGAGGACAAAGGGCGAAAGTAAAAGGTGCGAAAAGTGGAAGCACGAGACCAGTCCAGGATCATCCGACAGGTAAGGATAAGAGACGGAGGTGGACATAGACTTAGTTCTCCTATGGATGGAGAAGAGGATCCCGTCAGGAGAAAAGGAGACGGTCAAGGCATAGAAAGCCCGGACATCCGAAACCCTGCAAAACGACAAAAGACACAGGACCTAGGTAAGCTTAGCCGACAACTGACGAGAGGGAATCGTTATCTGGCTAGCACCAAAGGAAGTTCAGGACCTCCGCCACATCCCACAGTGATTTGTATCGAAGGGCCGGAGGCCTGGACAACCGAATGCCCCGCAGCAAATGGCACAACAGGGGGCCTTCCCCACGGGTTCACCCGAGAATCCCACATGGCCAACGGAAATAGCCGAACGGAAGAGGTTGATGGTCTGATATGACTTACCCTCACAAAACAGGCCGGCCAAAAAATTGAGGACACCATTTAGAGGGGCCGAATTGGGATCCATCTGTTGTCCCAAACACCAAGAAGTCCATCGTCCCCAAGCTGACCGGTAAGACTTCCGGGTGCCCAGAGCCCAAGACTCCCTGAGCAGGGACTGAGCGACCTCCGATAATCCCATGACAAGCCCGAGATCGTCCATAGCACCAGAGAGAAGAAGCGGGTGAGCTTGACCCTCCTGACCCACAAGAAGAGACGTGAACCAAGGATGCGCGTGCCAGAGCGGGGTCACCAGGACCAAGGAGCCCCCGGCGCACCGAAGATAATGGATGACCCTTGGGATGAGTGCAAAAGGGCGTAACAGCATAGGTGCCGGATGCTGGCCAAATATGGGTGAAGGCGTCTGTCGCCAGAGCCTCTGGGTCTGGGAGCCAACTGAAGAAAGCAGTCAGCTGGCAGTTCGTCCGAGACACAAAGAGGTCCAAGTGAAGAGGCCCCCTGAGACGAAGGATCCCGAAAGACCCGCCTGTGAAGCGTCCAATCGCTCGAATCCCACCAATGCCTCCAGAACCAGTCTGCTAACAGGTTCTCCTAACCCAGGAGGTATTCCGCCTGCAAGGTGATGTTGCGACCTAGACAAAATTCAAAGATGTCCTTCGTCATCTCCGTAAGGAGTTTGGATCGAGTGCCCCCTAGGCGGTTGATGTACCTTACCGCCGAGATGTTGTCCATTCGGAGGAGTAGGCAGCAATCTGACTGGTCCTTTACCAGACTGCAGATGGCGAACGATCCGGCAATCAGCTCCAGACAATTGATGTGTAGGGAGTGTTCCTCCAGCGACCATCGTCCGCCCCCGTTGCTTCGGTGAGGGAGGCTGCGCCCCAGCCCAGCAAGCTGGTGTCGGATTTCATGACGGAGTCCGGTTGAGAGCCAAAGATGGCACGGCAGTTCCAGGCCACCAGCCTAACTCCTGACGAACCTCCTGTGTGAGATGGACCAGCTGGTCGTAAGAAGGGAGTGAGCGGAGGTGCTGGAGAGCCCCGTAGTGTAATGGACCTGGAAAAATGGCTTGAAGGGAGTGAGCCTTGAGGTGCTGCAGAGCCCGGTAGTGTAATGGACCCAGAAAAATGGCTTGAATGGACGCCGTGAGGAGTCTTACCACACACGCCAGCATGTGAAGCGAGCAAACATCCTTCCGCAGGAGGGAACGAATCTCCTTTCGAATAGCCACGACCTCGGTGGGAATGACCGCTGGTGGAAGGCTCCACTGTAGGATGGATGGGCTTGCTGAAAATTTCTGGAACCTTGGTAGGAAGAGCGGCTGGCGACCCGGCCCCGCTGTCGTCCAGCCCTGGCAGAAAAATTAGGTCCGGCCTGGAATACTTTTCTCATGGAGAGCTTGGCTTTATTGCATGAGGTCATGAGAGAGACTTGCTGGTTGAGTTCCTTTACAAAGGCGTCTCCAAAAAGTAATCAGTTGGCAGCCGCTCCCAAGTCTTTGGAGCCCAGTTCCGCAAGCCGAGATTCAGTACGTAGAAGGGCAGCCTTGCACCGTTCTGTGGCAATAGCCACGTTGGCATTGCCCAGGAGGCAAACAGTCCGGAGGGCCCAATCCCGGATAAGTTTAGTGTCCAGGGGTGAAGCCTGGAGGAATGCCCTGTTGGCCAGAGTAAGAATCTGGGTGACAGAACCCACGAGATCCAGGAGCTTATCCTGGGCAGATTTAAGGCCTTGCTCCAGACCCTTTCTAGGGTCACGTTTGTTAGCAGACAACAGGGCAACAACGTTGGGGTCAAATTCGGGAGTGAGTGCCACCTTGTCAGGGATACAAGGGAGAGGACATTCAGCCCGGAGTTTATTGCGCACTTCTTAAGGCAAAGGCTTGCAAAGTCACTTATGGAGGTATAAGCCTATGTGCTCTGGGGGCGCCCATTCAGTGGCCCTGGGGTGCCGCATGGTGGTGGGGTCGAATAAGGAGGAGCCCAACGGGTCTAAGACCGGGAGGTCAGTAGAGGCAGAATGGGGGGTGACAGAGGGGCCCCCGGAATGATGGGGTTCAGCATGGTGGGACTCATCCACCAAACACTCACGGATGTAACGAGTCCATGGTCCTGGATGAGGCCAGGTTGATAGATGCCTCAGAGTTATCTGAATCTTCTGCCTGCCATTTGTCTATAATGGAAAGAGGGAGTTGGAAAGACTCCTCATCCCCAGCGGGGTAGCGCCCAGACAGTTGTGAGGGAGCGGAGGTTTTAGGGCATTTGGCAGGAGCCTTGCCCTAGCCCGCAGAGGCGCTGTTGCCTTTCCAGGGGCGTTTGGAGCTTCTAGCGTCCTCCTCAGATTTCCCAGAGTCTGAATCAGAGGGAATATCGGCAGGGGCCACAGGAGCTGGAGGCTGAGACTGGGTAGGCTGGGGTATGGAGACCGACATCTTAGAGATGAAAGATTCGACAGCCAAGCCATAAAGGCATCCTGGCTAGGGGCGCTGTCCTGGGACATAATAATAGCAGAGGAGACCAGGCATTATAATAAACCAAGAGATCTGCAAGCACAAACAGGGACTCAGCCTGTGTAAGTATAGGACAGGGGCTCAGCCTGCCAGAAGCCAGTAATGATAAAGGCTCCAAAGTGTGAGCGGCACACAGAACAGGGCTCACCTCACAAGCAGGGACTCAGCCTGACCATAAATCAGTGAAAATCGGCAAGGAAAATGGAGAGATCCGATGAAAAACGTGTGGAGCAGTCCTAAACTCCGAGCACACTAGTCAAAATCCCGAAAACGCGAGATTTCGGCGCCCCAACCAAGATGGCCACCGTTAGCAGAGAGTATGCTAAAAAAAAACAACAACCAGAACCCTGGAGAAGTCCGCAAGCACGGACAAATAATAGGTACAGGAAGCAGACAACCGGGGAGGAGAAGAAACGGGAGAAACAAGGAAAAGGGGAGGAAGGGGAGGGGGAAAAGGGGAGGAAAGGGGAGGGGGAAAGGGGAGGAAGGGGAGGGAAAAACGGGACGGGGAGAAACGGAATCCAGGGAAAAAACGAGCCCAGAGAAAGGGCAGCACAGAGGGCAGTAATGCCGAGGTAAAATAAATAAATAAACCTGAAATCTATATAAAGCAAATAAAATATATATAGTCAAGAATACTGCAGTAGATCATGAAAAAGGAGTAATGAATATGGAGAAAATCTGACCTGTAGCTACGGTGAGCAGAAGAGGAAGAGGAGGGATTGGCTAGGGTTTATATACCATCTGTATGCTGTTTTATTGGGTTTTTTTTCATTATACGTTAACTCTTTCTTTGCTGCTGTTGGTGAGTAGTAAAGGAAGATATGCAAACTAGGAAGCCTCTTGTCTTGCCTTAAAATTTGACTTACAGAGACAACAGGTGAGGAGGGCCCTGCTCAGACGAGTTTAAAATCTAGAGATCTGCAATTCAGGTAAGGGGTTGGGGGAGGGTGTATGAACGAGTATGTGTGATTGAGGGAATTAATTAATCTGTGAATGAGTGGATGAATATTTGTGAATGAGTAAATTAGTGAATATGTGTATGATAGCATGGATGTGTAAGTGGGGGGGGGCATGGCACAAGGGAACTGTTTGAGGCTAGGATGCCACAGGCAGATTTGGGGGCAAAGTTAGGACTTGCCACATTTGCCCCCATACACTTAGATTGGAAAAATAGGTTCTTCCAATCTGGACGTTGGGCAGATCCTGTGGATGCAAGCAGGGTTCCGGAAAAAGTGAAAAGTGAAAACAAGTATAGAAAAAGGAAAAATAATAATAATAACGATGGAATCTAACTTCCCTTTCTTTCTTTGTGTGTCGAATACACAGCAGCAGCAGCCCCCTAGTGGATTTTCGATTTGGATGCAAGCAGGGTGCCAGGGCTGACATGATCCCAAAGGGGTACTAAAAAAGAAAAAAATGATGAAGACCAGTGACAAAGGGGATATTCAGGGGAAAAAGGAAATAGATAGCAATACTTTCCTTGTTATTGTCAACCGGATACCCAGCTGCAGCCCACAAACAACACTCTCCAGGTGTTTAAGATATGCAAAAAGACCACTGAGGGGCGCTCGTGTATACCGGTGAAAAAATGAAACAAAAAACACTAATAGTGTAGTAGTATATGCAAAATAATTAAACTGTACGTCTAATATATGCACTCACAATGTATGTATAGTATTCAGGCTTCATGTATTATCAGATCCTCCGGGTGGCCGCACAAGGTGTATATGAAAAGAAGCAAAAACATATAGGAACACAATGGTGTAATATTAAGCAGTTCTGGAACACGCCAAAGTAGATGTACACTTACACTTTATGTGAACATATAATGCCCATATAACTCGGTTCTTTCTCATCTGCTTCCCTCCGGAATTCAGGAATCTTACCCAGCTTTTAGCTGGTATGTGTGTGCATCCAGTTGGAAAAACACTGCAGATCCCACAATGTGATGATAAAATAAAAACTATTTATTCAGGGCTATATGCCCAAATGTACTAAAAAGCAATGAAAAGTCTAATAAAAGATAAAAAGAGCTCTAAAAATAGTCCTCAACGCGTTTCGTCAAGTCTGTGGTTTCATCAGGAGTCTTTGTACTTTGGCGTGTTCCAGAACTGCTTAATATTACACCATTGTGTTCCTATATGTTTTTGCTTCTTTTTATATACACTGTGACAGGGAACAGGGCATGGTGGTTGATAACATGTATATTTCTCACAAAATACTGCAGTGCAATATATTTGATAACCCCAGGGAGAATGTTTTATCACTGACAAAATAATGGTAATACTGCAGTTATGTTTGGGTCCCTGGGGTGGAGCATTTGGAGAGAAGGGAGGGCCAGTGCTCCACTCCACAGTTTACTTGCAGCAGGTGAGGAAGCCAGTCCAGGAGTTCTGGTTATCCCAGATAATTACTCACCTGTTACCAATGAGCAGCAGCCCTGTGAGTTATTCAGGTGAGAAAGCTACAAGCAGTGAGTGAGACTGCATTTCTCTCCAAAAAGAGAGAACGCTTCTCCTGAATCTACTGAACGCTTCCAAAAGAAAAAGGTCTGTGCTAAATGTTTTGTTGGTAGCGGGTGAGCCGTCCAACGATAGTTAGTTGCTGTTTGTCAGTAAGTGCTCAGAGAGCAAGGTTTTTCTTTTCGTTTGTGTTATTTATGTTAGTTTAAAGACCTTTTAATAAAAGGACTACAAGTTCTAAAAAGAATTCAGCCTTATGTGGTATTTCAAACCTTAAGACTGTGTGGTTACATGATCCCAGCTCACAACACCTTGTGCTGCCACCCGGAGGATCTGATAATACATGAGGCCTGAATACTATACATACATTGTGAGTGCATATATTAGATGTACAGTTTAATTATTTTGCATATACTAGTGTTTTTTGTTTCATTTTTTACCGGTATACACGAGCGCCTCTCAGTGGTCTTTTTGCATGATCCCAAAGGGGGACATTAATTCACAAGGGGGTTCTGGCTGGGGGCATCACATAAATCAATACTAAAAGGGGGCTGGGTGGTGGGATACATAAACAATGTGGGGCTAACTGTGTGCAATACATAAGGGTGTGGGGGCATTAGGGTGATCACATCGGCCATGTTTTCCATATAGCCCAGATAAAATGCTGCATTTTATCTGTGCTGGCAGCATCAATACACAAGAGGGGGCAGCTGGGGCCATTATATAAATCAATGCTAAAGCGAGAGGCAGGGCATAAATACACATAGTACTGGCTGCGGGCGATACACAATGGGTCAAAAACACAAAAGGGGGGTCAACAACAAAGCAGTGTGGAAGCTGCTTTTTATTGTTGTAGCTTAGCCTGTCCCGATGTGGGTGTCGGTGTGTCAGAGCCTGTCCTGGTGTGTGTGTTTGGGTGTTGTGGCAGAGCCTGTCCTGGTGTGTGTTTGGGGGTCGGTGTTCCAGAGCCTGTCCTGGTGTGGGTTTGAATGTCGGTGTGGCAGAGCCTGTCCTGGTGAGGATCCTGGGAGGGAGGCTAACATTAGCATTTTTTTTATTAAAAAATCTCTGCTGCTGTGGATTACTCTTCCAACATCATGGTGGAACCTGGCTAGCTGAGCATCATTGGAATTATAGTTTACAGCTAACATCTGCAGCTTTATGTACTGTTAACTGTGCTTCCCATGAAGCTCAGCCAGCATCATGAGAGGAGTATATTTGGCTGAGCCTCTTGTGAATTCAATTCAATGTGTTATTTTTAATATGCATGACTGTGCTGACTAAATGAAGTGTGTTTTCAGTGGCGATGCATGCGCAACATTGTAAAGTGCAATTGATTGTATTGGTGAGTTGCACAAGAGCGATAAAAAAAAAGTGTCCCTCTTTCACATTTTGAAATGTTGGGAGATATGCAAAATAGATTGGTACAAGAATAGTTATATGAGGTACTAAGCTTTATTAATTATATAATACACAATGTGAATTACCATTTTTTGTTTCAGACAGATAATGAAGCATTACACACTACTGAAATGAATGCAATGCTTAATTCTGAAGCACATCTACAGGAGCTGTCAAAACAAATGATTGCTGGGTAAGCAAACAGAATATTTTATTATATAACAAAAAGCATTACTGTTTGAGGTATATTATACAGAATTAAAGTACTGGACAAGAATTTCTGAATCTGTGATGTTCAAGTATTTTACTTCTTTTTTTTTTGTTTTTTTTTAACCCATGTACCTTTTTTTTTCTCAAGACCACTTCAAATCTTATGCTCTAAGCAGTGGCATCGCTACAGGGGGGCAATTGCCCCCCCCTAGGTTAATCCTTGCCCCCCCTGTTGCCCCCCTGCGAATTTGGAATAAAGTCGCAATGCAACTTTAAATCGCGTCTTTTTTTTATTATTATTTATTTTTTTTAATGTGGAGGAGAGAGAGGGTGCAGCCCACGTAAGATCGGCAGCCAAGGCAACCGATCTTACGCGGGCCACACCTCGAGCCCTGTACTGTATACAGGAAGCGGAAGCCAGCAGAGAACGCAGAGGGAGGCCGCGCCCCCTGCTGAAGTCTGTGAGCAGCATCGAGGAGCTGCAGTGCAGGTAAGGGGGTGGGGAGGGTGTTTGAATGAGTATATGAATGAATGAGTGTGTGTGTGTGTGAGTGTGTGATAGCATGGATGTGTAAGTGCTGGAACCTAGGCATGATGGGACTGTGATTGCTGTTAGCAGTTTGGGGTCTGCACATCACAGCCACCCTGTACCAGCATGTACTGGCTGACTTGGCATGATAGGAGTGTGATTGCTAACAGCAATCACAGTCCCATCATGCCTAGGTTCCAGGATTTACGGGTTGGATGTGTAAGTGCTGGAACCTAGGCATGATGGGACTTTGATTGCTGTTAGCAATCACACTCCTATCATGCCAAGTCAGCCAGTACATGCTGAAACCTAGCTAGTTGCCCCCCTTGTGTATTGATGTTGCCAGCAGTATGGGTTCTACACATCACTTACAGCCACCCTGTACCAGCATGTACTGGATGACCTGGCATGATAGGAGTGTGATTGCTAACAGCAAGCACAGTCCCATCATGCCTAGGTACCAGCATTTACTGGTTGCCTGGGTATGATAGGAGTGTGATTGCTGTGTGGGCAGTGTGGACGCCAGGGCTGGCTTTGGGGTGTGCAACCTGTGATCTATGCCTGTAATTCTGGGGGTTTTAAATATACCTTTTAATGCCGTGTTTTTTATGTGAATTCCAATTGATCTATACCTGCAAAGCTGTTTTTTTTGTTATTCTGTAGATCCATATCTATATATTTCCATACATTATTTATGTATACCTGCAAATACAGTGTTTGTATGTCTTATTAATACCTGCAATACTGTTTCCATGTATTTATTTGATCTATACCTGCAGATACAGGATTTGTATGTCTGATTCTGTTTATTTGATATATAACTTCAGTGCTGAAATCACAACTGAATTTCAGTTGATCTATACATGCAAAACTTGGTTTGTGTGTTAATGTGTTGATCTATACCTGCTATTGGCAACTGGGGCTAATATTAATATATATGGGCAGCAGGGGCATCAATACACAAAAACACAAAGGGGGTATAAACAACAATGCAGTGGGAAAAATCCATCCTGACGTAGATTGTGTCCTGCTGTTTGTGTGTTTTTGGTTATCGGTGTAGCAGAGCCTGTCCTCGGGTGTGTATAGGTGTTGGTGTGGCAGAGCCTGTTCTGGTGTGTGTTTGGGTGTTGGTGTGGCAGAGCCTGTTCTGATGTGTGTGTATTCAGTTGTCAGTGTGCAGAGCCTGTCCTAGGGTGTGTGTTTGGGTGTCAGTGTGGCAGAGCCTGTCCTGATGTGTTTGGGTGTCGGTGTGACAGAGCCTGTGTTGGTGTGTGTGTTTGGTCATCTGTTCCTGGCACTTAACTTACAGTAGGAATTATTTAATTTATATTTATCCAGAGATAAAATGCCCTCCTGAAGTTCTAGTGACTTCAGGGGACAAAACGTTCAAGGCCCTGAAATCATTTAGTGGAAAAGTTATTTATTGTGTTATAATATTTATTTCAAGGATTAGTCGCACTCAATTGTGGCTTCAGGCTTCCCATGTTGAATGATCAAGTATTACTTTAGCCCAATAACAAAAGTATAATTCCATAGCACATTACTTTTGGAAATTATGAATGCCCCCCCAGTTTGACTGTGGTATGTTGTGTGCCCCCCCCCTATATATTGTTTCTAGAGTCGCCACTGGCTCTAAGTTCTTGTTTCCTCTATACCTTCCATCTTCATTGACATGAATGGACCCTTTAGACTTCAATAGTGCCCAGGTGGCCCATTGTATGCTTTGTCAAAAGAGCCCATTCATGTAAATGTAGGATGTAATGTAGCTGTGTAACACAGGTGGCACTGGGACCGACCTGTACCCCGGCTGGGTACGCCTGCTAAAAGTTGCTTCCTCTGCCCCATGGCCACCGGGACACCAGCGATTAACCCCTTTAGCGCCAGACAGAACCAGCATGCAGAGAGAAGGGGCTGCTTTACCACTGTGGCTAGCCGAAGCTGAGCTACACAGTGGGGCTATTGTCCTGAAAAGGACAATAACTGATCATAGCAGAGGACACAGCTCTTCAGGAAACACCAACACACAAGATGGGTTTGAAAAGGCCACAGCCGTTTTATTTAACAGTCATTGTCCTGTAAAACCTGAAATAATAAACATAGATGCGTTAACAGAGACAATGACGTAACCAAAACCAACCTAGCTTGCCAAGTTATCCAGGTACCATACCACACACCAATTTTGGGAGGGGACATACCAGGATGCCCCAACCCGGACCTGAGGTTCCAAGCACCACTCCTTGCAAGGAACCTCCCACCGGTTATGACCACCAATGATCATACCACCACATTAACCCCTTGGATACCTGGCAAGCTACCGCCATGAGCCCATCCCTTGACACCTTAAGCCGAATGGGCTCCCCCACAAAAGAAAGCTTGGCCCTTTCAAAACCCACGGAATGCTCAATTCCCCTCAGGCATGGCACCTGTACAAACCAAATCAACCGTCTCACGGTGACCAACCCTCACATAAACAACATAAATGAACAAACTCATAACTGAACAAGTTTTGTAATGTCGAGCCACCAAGGTCCAACAACCCACACCAAAATTTCCATCCCACAAGCACCAAACCCTCTGGGTAACCCAGCTGCACAAACGCTATGCCCAACTGCGGCCCCCACGGACAGGTTCTCCAGCCACAGTTCCACCACATCCCCAAAACTAGTGAATGCCGATAGGTGACCCCCACAAACCGGCACCACCCCAGCAAGAAGAAGAACCAAAACAATCTTACTCATAACCAAAATTGTGTAATGGCAACCAAACCACCACCAAAAACTCCATCACCAAGCACCAAAACCCCTGGGAGACCCAGCTGCAAACCGCTATACCCAACTGCGGTCCCTGTCGGGGTCATTACTCCTGAGAATGGCTGATAACCTGCCTACCAAAAGAGGCCCGAAGAAAAAACCCACAGGGGAGAAGCAACCCGAGCCCCCCCGACCACCTGCCTCAAACACCATTTGCATGGTGAGGCAGCCAAGCAGACCGAGCCAACATCCATCCTGTTGTACCCGGAAGAACACCATCCATTGATATAACCCCCAAAAGCCCATCCACATGGCATCATCGGGCACAATAGACAAACCAAACCTGCCCACCAAGACCAAGATATCCGGTCATTTATGACCATAACCGCACCAGCACTATCGCACATCAACGTCCAAAGCATTAGACAGTGAAACCTCATTAACCGCCTCCCCACAAATCTCAATCAGGGAGGGGATGCCCACCGCTTGATCCCACATCCACAAACTAAGGAGCGCTACACCCAGCCCTAACCCATAGACTGGGAAGGGGTCGCCCCTGCCAGGAACCATCTGAACATGGCTACTTGGGCCACCCACTGAATGTACTGCCACCACAAACAATCCCACCAATGCCAATCTTTGTGACCTCGGGAGTCCACTATACTGCCACGCAAGGTAAGCCCCCGAATGATGTACCCCCAACTCCATCTGCCGAGGCCACTTCCAATGAAGCAAGAACAGCGATACTTCTATGCAAGACCCGAATGAAAACATGCACCACCAAGCACAAAAACATCCACCAAAGCCACCAACCACAAGAACCAAAGTGCCCTTCCTCCGATATAGTTCCATCAAAACCACCCCACCAATACCCCTGCCAACTCTCCAAAACAGGGCCAACACTAAGCGGAACCGTTCAAAGAAAACAAGGAGAGGGCGTATATATCCCAGACCTCAGGCCATACTAACATGAACCAATGGCCCCCTGGAAAACCCCGTCACCAATTGTCCCAAACACTTCCCCGCAGCCTGTGGAGCAAGAGCTCACTGACCAGCAAGTCAGCTCTCAGCACCTGCTTCACCCCACCTCACACATAGTTACCCGAATCAGAGCCCTCCTGCTCCCGAAAAGCCAAACCGAATCAAGACCAGGGAAATTAACAAACCTATGCACCAGCAAGTCTCCAATCGTTCAGAGTAAGTGCACGAAAAACCGAAGGAACCCAGAAAAGACATTGAACACCACCACCCCTCCCCAAAGATGGTGACCTCTTAGACGTACCAGAAGCAGATCAAAAACAGACAGCGGCACCCAAAACAGGAGACTCGCCCCGCAGCCCCACTAAATCACCTTGGGCCATGTAGTACATACCACCCCAGCACAACCCCCAGTGTACAAACACAGCAACCACACACGCCACAGTGTATAGCCCTAGTAGGTGCGTGCCCACAACACTGGCATACCTCTCCTCCAACCCCAGTATATCCCTGCGCAGCCCGGCCTCAGCCCACTTGAAGTCTTCGGACAAACCGTAGACCCCATGGCCCCGGGAAATGCTGACAGGCACTCTTCCTGCAAAGCGAATCAACCAACCTAACAGAATCAGCTTCAAACCCCATGACGGAACCATTTGGTGCCCCACCGCTATCCCCTAGGCACCAACAAAACAGCTCTCTCTATGGCGACCCCATCAAAAACGTTACCCCCATACAACAAACCTGACAAACAGAGCGGATCCCTAGTCAGGAGATTCCCCCCAATACATCTCACCCCAGTCATGCTGAACCCAGTACCGAAAGGTTCAGAAACCTGCAGCACCGTAGCCCCCTTACCTTAACCTCATCCCATCAATGCTTCCCAGAGGAAGCCAGAAACAATTTCCCTCATGCCTCTTGTCCCCCTCCTCCATCTTAACATGACCCCCAGGCCAACTGGGGACACCGCTCAGGAGACATAATCCACCTCAGAAAAACAACCATCGGCTTCCTGCTGCAACCCCTCAACCATGCAATATGTCACATCAATAGATAAAAAGTTCGCTAGGTACTGCATTCAACCATGCAAGTCAATGGAGCCCAGCTTTCTAATCACTATGTGATTAGTAAAATATTCAAAAAAAAATAAAAAATGGGAAAAAAAAATTAAAAAAAAATGTGCTAACATTTAAAAATAATTATGCAGTGATGTCACTA
>VKOC01047504.1:0-65078 GCA_009364415.1 Spea multiplicata
CTCTCTCTCTTCCGTTTAAAAAAAAAAACCGCTCGGGGCGGCAAAGTGCCGCCCCTTCCAAAGTGCCGCCTGGGGCAATTGCCCCAGTCTGCCCTATTGTAGGGCCGGCCCTGCATATAAATAACTGATAGGTAGAAGTAGCCAAAACATGGCGGTGGTCTGATTGATAGTTTTGTCTGTGATTGATGGGTCCAACAACCTGTCGGAGTTTTTCCTTACTTTTTTCACTCCGGCCAATCAGCATTTACAGGGGGGAGGGACAAGCATTACATATATAACTGTGGTGGCGCCATTTTAACTTGTCAGTAGCAGCAGTTACAGATTGATGAGAGTTGGAGTGTGAGACAGTGACAGCAAAGGCAGAGATTAATGCTCATTCCTCACCTACCGTACAGCAAGTTAACAAATAGTTCATTTTAGCGCAGAACATTTAGTGTTGTGGGGTGGATTGGAGAAGCTGTAGTGATGATTGTAATGTACATACCTGGGAACTTCTCGGCTCTGGGCACCCGGAGCCTTCCCTTGGGAAGCGGCCAGGACTGCACACCGGCCCTCGTTGAGTGGTCCTGCTTACGTCGGGGGAGTTCCCACTGATGTTGGCGGCGTTCCCGCTGATGTCAGGGTCGTTCCCGCTGATGGCAGGGGGAAAAACCACCATTTAAAGGAAAAAAAGTGGCATGTCAAGACCCCGCTCCCGTGACCCAGAGAACCGGAGGAGCAGCGCTCGCCCGGCAATCTCCGGGTCAAACCCGGAGAATTCCCAGGTATGGTAATGTAATAAAGGGACTGCAGCAGACATTTCCCCCTCTTTCTGAGTAGATTTTAGTTGATTAAGACAGGTTGCCCATTCATTCTACCAGCCAAACCTGTAAGTTGTGGACAAATCAATTTTTTTATTATCTTTTTTTCATATCTATTATTCTTCATTGATAAATAAATATTGGTGACAGACATTATATTATATAATATTGGGGAAATTCAGTCTGCTCCACGTGGCTCCATGTGCATATCATCTGCCAGTCTCTGCTGCCCTGGCCCCGGTCTCTACTACTGCTGCTGCACCACTTTGACCGTCCTTATTCTGGGGGAACCTTTTCTTTTAAATTTCTATAATGAAAGGCGAGTCCAGAAGGTGTCACAGACCTCCCCCTTTTGGGAACTCCCCCCCAATTGTCGTTCCAAATCAAAAAAGGCCTCCAAAATTCAGTGCCCAAAAACAAACATGGCAAAAACGAAAATTTAATCGGAAGCAATTTTAGCCGCCATGCACATGTCTAGTACCCAATGGGACAAATACAATTATGTTACTGCTTCTATTTTTGACAAAAATAAACGTAGCATATTAATGAAATAAGGATGAAATTCTATAAGAGTATAACCTGTACTGAATATTTTGCTTAGCCCATCCCTTCATCAAAGTGCACCATATACAACTTGCCAAGTGCCAGGCTAAGCAGTTTAGTATATGACCACAGGGAGTCACACACATTTATATGTATTTTAAATAGCAGTTGTGTGGATGCTGAAACCCTGGTCATTATATGACAATTCAAAAAAGAACTTTTGATGCATCTAACATTGTTTAATATAATAAACATTATGTGAACTTAATAAAGTTCCCCAGCGTTTTGAGCAAATGTTCAATATGAGGACTTAAAACTGTTATCTATTCAAGTAAAATGTTAATTTAAACTGAAAAGAACAAAAACTAGTACATTTTTATTTTCCAATAAAGGAATAATCAGACAAATATCTGTACCTATATATCTTATGTATAGTTTATACTATATATATATATAATGTTGACAGTGGCCGGGAAACACTACTACTGAAAATAAATGGGAGCGCCTGCAAGTGGAGGCCATCATTAAACACCCTGAAACTTTTACAGGGGGTTAGAAGAAAACATCTCCTGCAAAATTTGGCAGGGGTAGAGGCAAATAATTGGGGGATTCCGTAGAAGACTTTGTTAATTTACAAGAAGGAAAAAAACATAATTTAAAGAGGATACACAAACACTAAACATACATAGGATGGTTGGAGTGTCCCTTTAACGTTTATTTTGGTTTTTCCAAAAATTCTTATATAGCATGCTGCACACAACTTATGGATATGGAGATGCCTACAAACAGCAGGTTAGAAGAGACAACATTTTTTTTTAAAAAAAAACAATGTTATTATTGCTTTCATTTTTAATGAACCTGCCATGAACCTTACTCTGTGTATTATTTTTTCAGGTGTTTAATGCCTTGACACAGCAAGAAATATAGGATTCAGCTCATATCCTGCTGCTGCAGCTGGAGACCATGAAGGGAACAATATGGTCTCTTTTAAAATTTGTTATTTCTTGCTATAAAACGTTGTGGAAATTATATTATTAATAATATGTGATATGCGTCGGCCTGTTTGAAACTTGCCGTTGAGACAAAATGAAGATACCGTACATCTGTTCATTTTCACACGTGCTATGATCTCATTGAAATCCTCCAGTTACACGGATATCATTGTTTTAATACATCGTGTGCCTTTTTCGGCCTCATAAATATTGCAAATGGCTATTCAACTGTGACAAATACAGTCCCACTTCTTTCACGTACAGAAGTTACAATTAAATTACATCCCTTACATAACTAAGTACCTAAAACATACATAATCTACAGTACGAACGTACCGTAATTGGAAACATACAAATATATCACTTTTTTCATCGTAAATGTCAAATGGGATAGCAGATATAAAGATAAGAAACTCCCTTCTTGCAGCTTTGTTTTAAATATTTTTTAAAAGATTTATAAGTTTTGTTTCTGTAATTACATTACAGTTAGCAGTTTAAACTTTATTATCTTATTATTTGTATTATTATTATACTAATAGAAGGGAGCTGCACTGAAAGAAATGAATAACACATCGCTGTGTTAGATAGGACTCACCAAACTTGGGATACTTTGACGTACTGGGGGGGCTAAGCAACATATGGCCACATAGTGTGATGGAATCCCCAATATTTATGCCTTAGGTAGGTGTTTTGGAATGGTATTCGCTGGGTACGCTCTGAATTCTTGCTTTGTTTAGTGTCTGTGTGTGTTCAGGTGATCCAAGGGATCGCTTGGCTTTACTTGGCCACATGGCCAGAATATGCCAGCGCTTCCCTTCTTTCGTGGAATGGAATTAATAAAACATTTGATCAATAGACACATTTTTTACAGTTTGTAACACATTCCCATTACTCAGAAAGTATCTTCATGCACCAGCGCTTTTCTTTGGTTGATAGTTATATGTAAAGGAATTTGTAACAAGACCAAAAAGGGTGTTAACGTGCTGGAATACCTTCAAGGGTTTTTTTTTCAAGGCTAAAGACCTATGATGCACATTTTCTTTATGTAAGGTGTAACGCAATACATCTGCTGCTGAATAGGAAGATGCAAGCTATATATTCACTTACACAATGAACTCAAGTTCATACGGCATAGATCAATCCAGAGTAAGAATAAAAAGGTTTGGGGAACTTCAGAGAGAGAGTGAAGATGAAGTTTCTACGGGAAGCAGCATGGTCGTTTATTTAAAGGACAGATTGTAACAATCTAAGGAAGAGGAATGTTTTCTTTTATTGGTTCCACATGTGTCCAGATAAAATAATGCACAGGGGTCATTTGCATGTGAAACCTTACAGTACGTAACCTCAACTTTTCTTAATTTATTGTATGGACTGGTACATTCATACCAGTTCCAGTGTTGCTCATGGAGAAGGTGATGCTAATTCCAGCACTGTGTGGCATTTACAGTATATGTCTCATTTATTAATAAAGCGCCGGCAGATTCCTCAGCGCTGTTACAGTCAGTAGAACAATTTTACATACAAAAACACATACAAACTGGTACAAAAGGAGAAGAGGGCCCTGCTCTTGTGATCTTACAATCTAGTCGGTGAGACAATAGGAGAGGACCGCTTAGATGGGGATGAGTTAATCTGGTTCCCATATTGTGTTGTAGTCGCTTTCTGCCGTGGTACCTGATATGTCGTTTCCTTTCAGTTTAACTCCAGTGTAACTCTTACATAGCCGCTTATAAGGAGGACACTTAGGGAGAGGCCACAGCAGCTCCATTTCCAAGCAAGCTTGTTTCCAAGTGAGGCCTAGGAATTTATAGGGCTGCCTCACAAGTGGTCAGATGAGGTGATTGCATAAAGGAGGCAGATTTTCACACCTTGGCTTACAGTTGCAAATAAGCTAAACTAGATGGCACCCAATTTACCCTCTAAGAGCAGCAGGGTATGGAGACATGCAGGATACAGAGATACCGGGTGGAAAACAGGGGTAACAGCAGGAGATGAGGGGTTCACATGAAATATGGGATATTCATACCAGGTAGAAAACAGGGGTAACAGCAGGAGATAGGGGTTCACATGAAATATGGGATATTCATAACCGGGTAGGAAAACAGGGGTAACAGCAGGAGATGAGGGGTTCTACAAATGAAATAATGGGATATTCATAACCGGGTAGAAAACAGGGGTAACAGCAGGAGATGAGGGGGGTTCACATGAAATAATGGGATTATTCATACCGGGTAAGAAAACAGGGGTAACAGCTAGGGAGAATGAGGGTTCACATGAAATATGGGATATTCATACCAAGGTGAAAACAGGGGTAAGCAGCAGGAGATGAGGGTTCACATGAAATATGGATATTCATAGCCGAGTGGGTAGAAACCAGGACGGTTAACAGCAGGAGGATGAGGGTGTTTCACATGAAATATGGGATATTCATACTGGGTGGAAAACAGGGGTAACAGCAGGAGATGAGGGGTTCACATGAAATATGGGATATTCATACCGGGTGGAAAACACGGATACCGGGTGGAAAACAGGCATGACAGCAATGTGCACTCTTTTTTTCTAGAATGCCACCCAGATTGGATCTCTTTGTAACAAATTTACACCCCAAACCATGTTTAAATAATAATTTCTACTTTAAGTTAGGGTCAACTCCTAACAATACAATTTATATTGATATAAATTATTAAAGAATGTTTGAAGCCATTTTTGTTTTTGATGGTGGAAAGAACTATCTTTGGAGGATATGTAAGAACATCATAGTTTTTAAGAAAAATGGATTTGAATTTTGACACATCTACATGGTTCTGTTATGAAACTCAGAGTAAAAATAATAATGTCTATGAGGCACAAACTAGTTCAGACTTGTTTTATAAACTATATAGAGGCATGTTTCCACTCGTTTGTAAGGTCACCTTAGGGTTAGATTTCACAAAGCTTTTCTAGCATAACAGTTTTTTGTAGAACTTTTTAGAAGTTTTTGAAGTTGATTTCCATGCTGTTTAAAAAGTCAAAATATCTTTTTACTCTTTTTTTTTACATACTGTAACTAAGCAGTGGGTTTGCTGGAGAGTGGTCAGTTTGTCTGATATCACCATGCAAAATTAAGGGCAACCAAAGGGGAGCAAGATGGCCCCACATTCAGGGCCATCTTGAGTCTTTTTGCATGTCTGCTAAGAATCGGTTGAGCGTAAAATTAGCATTGACCTGGTAATACTCAGATACAATCTTAATGCATGTACAAGATGTTTCCATGTGCAAGCATTGTGAACAAAATATAGTCAGATTAGGACAATATTACCTTTGTAGGCATAAGCACAAGGAAGGCAGGAGTGTAGATTAGGCAACCCATTATCATGCATTATGAGCTATTATCAGATGAAGAGGAAATGATAGAGACAATTAATGAATGTTGTATCATACAAGTTAGGCAGGGCAACCTATAATCCTGTTAGCATCTGAGCGGTTTGTCAAGCACTTATCTTATTATATCTACACTAAATGTTTAAGAATGAACTAGCCTTATAAACGTTATACAGTTTTTATTGTAACGGCAATTGAATTCAACTCCAGACATGAAATCACACATAAGTGATTTTATAATGGGTTTAGTTCTGTGTTAAATTGAGGCAATAAAAATGTGGGATTATTTAGGATCAAACTAATCTGTATATACTTAATATGTATGTCTGGGGATATTAGTACACACGGGTAGCAGAGAGTCATAAATAAGACAAGCACACATTAACTTAATGTAAACTTTTTCTTTGGCTTCTGCTTAAGCAACCCTTCTATTCCTGTCTGACATCCAGATCTTAGAACAGATCAGATATCATCGAGTTTTGCCTGATATTTTAACTTCTATTTGTAATCAGAAAACAAGATTTTGTTGCAACAATGGATTAACAATTACGCACTGTGCCTGGTGTAATCAGATAAATGTACTAATTTTATAGACACAATTAAAATCCAAAGAACTATACATAAGGGATTTTAGTCTAATTTTATGGCATTGAGGAATCGTGGATCTATTATATCGGATATATATCCAAACTACCAACAATACGGCAAAAAAATGAAAACCATTGGTTAATTGATATGATACATGGCATGAAATTTCTAAATTTTATAGCAAAATTATACCCCAAAAAAGATTTTAAAAATGTTTCTTTAAATTTTTAGAAGTGATCTTGGCACATTACGTATATGTTTTGAAGATTTACTACTGCATGAAAGGGACAACATTCCAATAACATCAGGTCACCATGTGTTCTAGCAGAATATTTTACTATTGCTTTACTCACCATTTTCTTCTTGACTAACGCCTTGTCTCTTCCAATCATATTTACTTACATTAGACGTTGCTAAATCCTTAAGGTGATAAAACACATCAGATGGCTTCCTCCCCAAAGTGGTCGAAATGACATTCCTGAAAAATATACAGCAATGACAGAAGATATGCAACGGCCATAAGTAGTAAGAACAAGGCAGCCAAATGAAATAAATAAACAGTATATTTATATACCTGAAAGCACATAAGCCGTTAGAAATGACTGTACTCCATAGTAACCATGTCTGGAACCGTGTCAAAAATATACATTATCTCATTTATCTTCATGCTTATTTAAGGTTTTATAATATCCTTAAACACCCAAATCCCCACAGAGGATACCAGAAGACAAGAAGCAGACAGGCTCTTGGCCTGAGGAACTAATGGATAAGCCAAGTCAGCCCCTTTTCCTACATAGCGATGTGATAAGATGTCAGATCAAACTAACAAAATTGACTGCAGGTGCAAAATGCTATGATAATAAGACAGGCAGTGGACATACTTAACGTGAATAGCGGTTAATTTCCTCATGGCATTTGAAACACTATTTAACACGGACTCCTAAACAATTTTTCACATTCCCATGTGTAGTCAATTACGCAGTCAGTCCGTAGATTTTTTAATTACATTTTTTAAGGAGGAGAAGATAATTAATAACGATAACAGGCATTCAAATCAAAGTATACAAACAAATTATTAACCGTGGGACTGCAGTGGGGCCTGGAGACCTCAAAGGCGGAGGGAACAGATGGTTTCTTTCAGAATGCAAGTTTCGGGTATTAAGAGGAATGATTGTGTGTTTCAACAGGTGAGATTTTGAAGCTTAGGAGAAGTACAGAAGAAACTGACATTATACATATTGGACTTGTTTTTATATATGTTGATATTATAATTTTATTGAATTTTTCCTAATTTGTAGAAAAAGAAACATTTTACCTTGTGCATCTCTCACTCAAAAGAAAAAATCAGAAAAGGTTGTCAAATATACCACCTGGTATTAGAGAGAACTGCAGATGATTATAACTTTTCGTCTATATATATATATATAGATAGATAGATAGATAGATAGATAGATAGATATAGATGTTGCTAAGAGGTTTATAAAATCAAGCACATAGGTAACCATCTCCATAGACAATCATTGGCAGTAGGATGGCAGTACTGAAGAGCTCAGTGACATCCTAAGATGCCACCTATGCCACAATTTATTTTGTGACATTTCTGCCCTGCTAGATCTGTCCCAGTCCAGGGTGTTATTTTTATGAAGTGGAAATATCTAGACGTAACAACAGCTCAGCCAAGAAGAGATGGAACACACACACTCTCAGAGCAAGGTTGCTAAGTTCTGAAGCATGTAAAAATCCCATTGACACGCTCCAAAATCTTGTGGAAAGCCCTCCCAGAGGAGTGGAGGCTGTTAAAGGTGCAAAAAGGGGACCAACTCCATATTAATGCCCATGGTTTTGGAGTATGATGTGCAACAATAGTTTTAATGCCGTCAGCAAAAAATGTTTTTGGTCGAATGCATAGCCACTGATGCACCACTGCTTCCACATCATCCTCACATGAAAATCTTCTTCCCCTTAAAACTTTTTTGAGCGGTCCAAAAAGGCGAAAATCAGGTGGCACTAAATTCGGACTATAATCTTGGTGTTCCATAACCTCCCACTGTGCCAGGCATTGCCGTGCAATAACACAATTCCCTTTGCCAGATTTCCTCCTCTTTTAGAGGTAGATCCTAAAGCAGGCAAGGATGTTTCCCTGCGAGTAAACAGGAGATAGGGCTGTCATAAAACAGCATACACTAGTGATGTCCTTCAAGATGATTGTGTTCTTATAAGGCATACTATGAGAATAACATAAAATGGAGAACTGAAGCCAAAAATATAACACGGGACATTTAGACAGCGCTGATGGCTGCCACAGTAAGTCTGTTCTACAGATTCAAAAACTTTCAGATCGGCAGAACAGATTTTATTAGAATCTTTATTGAAGGTTAAAGACTTCATTAAAGAAGCACTCTAGCATCATATGCACTTAAATGCTTATGATAGCTGCATGGTGCCTTTAAATTTTCATGGTGCCCCCCTTGCAAATGTCTACTTTAATATGCATTCTTCTTGGCTTGCAGGAGATATCTTCGCCTATGCATATTCTGTTGGTGAGGCTGCTTATTATTATTTATTATTATTTTCTTCATATAGTGGCAACAATTTATCCAGTGCATTTAAAATACATACATTCAAAGGGTTTGACAAAACTAGAATTGATACATTAGGTAAAGAGGGCACTGCTTGCAAGTTTATGATCTAGGGGGAATGTGGTATGACACTAAAATGTCCCTTTAAGAGTGGCATTTGACCTGGTGTGACAGTTTGCAATAGACTTTAGGAATGGATCCTGCTACAAGTGACCTTATGCACTTTGCACTTAGTGTCATATATCGTCTGGGAATAAGAGCAGTTGCATGGGAACGTATCCAAACGCTCATTAAATGTTGTCTCGGGTTCCTTTAAGACACATGTATCATTTAAATTTCATCACTTGCTAATAAAAAAAACATTGTGATTATTCATGAATGAAGCACATCTGTTTTATTTGTTATCAGGGTCGCAAGTAACACCTATGGTTAACTATACAAGTACAGTTTTGTATACTGGAACTTGTTGGAAAACACCTGCAAATGAATGACGTGAAAGAACATGTAGCTGATCTTTCTTTTACCTCAAGCTGTGATCATCATAAAAGTTAATCCAATAGTTATTGTATCAGTTCACAGTTTACAATGTGTTGTCTTATATTCGCTAGCATGCAGTTTATAAGTATGGACGCATTTGTGTGCCTCCAGAGGTGACTCAGTAGAAAGCTTTACCCTTTGCTGTACTGTATATTCAATGGTGACACGCAGTAACACACAGTGTGTGTAACTTTAGTGTACACATGTACAATCGGTTAAAGAGTCACCTACAATCTGTTGGCTGATGGCTAACTGGTTTCGAGCCAGTTTTACTGGCATTATAGCACGATTAGCCCCTTAGCCAAAAAACAAAGTTAATCTAAATGATACAGAAACTGTGGCTGTCGACAGTGTAGTTTACAGTGGCATGGATACCATGTGGATTTGGCCTTAGATAGTGAAATTTAAGGAAATTTCCAGTACATTTAAGTTAAGCATAAACAAAAGTCAATGTCAGACATTAAGTAGGATGGGAATATATTTGTCACCAAACCTATTTACTCAGGGTTACTTTGTACTCTCAAGTTTCAAGCACCAGTCAAGAATCAATTGAGTTTCTATGGGTATTATGTCCCCAAAAAAATTTACAAAGTTTGAAAAGTGATGTACGTTGGGAACTATAAGTTCAGGCCTGTCCACTTCTTGAAGCTGAGGGAATCCCAAGTAGATGCAGAGGCCTTGTAGTCAGGCAGCTCACATGTGTCTCCCTTGCCCCATACAGCCCTATTTCGCTGGCTTCTATGGTTATAAGGTCACTTTCTAGATATGTTTTGCTACCTTTTTGGAAGGGTAGTGATAATGAAAATACTGAAGCAATACATAATATTCCAACGTACCAGCTGCTTAAGTGCAGTTGTAGTTATTAAGTACAAAATTGTATGTAGTAGACTATATTTATGCTCCTCTTAAAGCTTCCGGTTGCATGTTTGTGACAGTTCTAGAGAGTGAATTTATCAGAGGTCGAAATAAGTAGAACAGATTGTGTTACAGATGTCAGAATTTAGCTCTTTCCAGTAGCGAGTCATAATTTTTTCATTTAGATAACTTTTCACAATGACTGCATCTCTTCCTACTTCTGATTGATAACCTCTGTCCTGACATGATTTGTAATTCCAGTAATGCACTTTGATATTATATCCTATCTAGTTAATGCAAACCAAAACTTCCTTAATTTATTATAAGGCTATGATAATGTCGCATACTCCATTTTCACTGATCTCCCTTTGATCTCCTGGAAATTTGGATTTCACAAGATATGGGAGGAAGTCTGTACGGGTGAAAATTTGAGTATGTTCCATTCTTATCTTATATCGCTTCACTAAAATACGTTAAGGCTTTTGCTCTACATTATACAGTGTGTCTGTCAGCAGTGATTTGTGGAGTGTTTTGGCAAAAGAGATACATGACAAACAGACATAGAACAGCTTAACAAATCTTGAGCACCAATTTATCTTCCATTAGTGACATATCCTAAAGCATATATATATATATATATATATATGTATGTCTTTTTATGTAAGATAAATGAGTATGTCTTGCTTAGAAGAGCCAAGATACTGGAAAAAAAACATGTAAATGCATTGTTATATTATATAATAAGTATAAGTATAAAATACTGTAAAAAAGTTTTAGGGAGGTGTGGGAAAAAATGAGAATGTTTTCAAAATTAGACATGTTAATAGTTTTTTATTATTATCATTTTACAAAATGCAAATTGAGTTAAAAAATGTTTAATCAAATCAATATTTGGTATGACAATTCTATATACACTTGTACAGTTTTTAAGGAATTCAGCAGGTAGGTTGTTCCAAACATCTTGGAGAACGTCTGTGGTATTAGGCAGCCTCAGTGACTTCTCTCTCTTTATGCAGTCCCAGACAGACTGAATGATGTTCAGATCGGGCCTTTGTGGGAACCATACCATCACTTCCAGGACTCTTTGTTCTTCTTTACACTATAGTTCTTAATGACTTTGGCTGCATGTTTGGGGTTACTGCAAAGTAAATTGGGGGACAATCAGATGCCTCCCTGATGGTATTGCACAATGGACAAATGTCTGCTTGTAGTTCTTAGTATTGAGGAGACCTTTAATTCTGACCAAATCACCAACTATTTGAAGAAATGTAGCCCCAAACTTGAAAGGAATCTCCACCACACTTCAGTATTGCCTCCAAATGCTCATTCTTGTACTGCTCTACAGCTCTTCTGTGAACAAATGGCCTTCTCCTATGGCCAAATATTTGAAATTTTGAATCAGCAGTTCAGTGCACCCACTGCCATTTCTCTGAACGCCAGTAGTTGAATTGCTTGGCCTTGTTAAGACGTTGGAGTTTTTTTTGGCTGCATGTCTTCAATGAAAACCACTTCCAACAATACTTTTATGGACAGTAGATGAGTGTACCAGAGTCCCATTGTTTTCAGCAAATGCTGAGCTGATGGCGCAGCTATCATATGTATTATGGATGGAGTGCCCCTTTAAGAAGCAGAACGGGTGAATATGTTCACAAATATAACAGAGACAAAAGAAAAGAACCCAATATTTTTTGCCGGCTGTTTTTTGGGGGATCAGCGGACATAGTCTTATAAAATCACTATATCTGCATTCCACATCCATTGTTCGTCTGACTGCAAAACACAGAGGAAACATATTGCTATCAATTTACCTCAGGGATATACTGTATGGGATATATTGCCATAAGCAATGCAGATGTCTTTCCCAAACAGAACTCTACACTTATTCTGATTCTTTTACCATTAGCACTGATCAGGCCTAATTCCATTATTCTCGCTCCAAATCCTTCACATCTGATATCGGACATAGCCTAAAAACATCAATTAACCTCATTATGTAGTTCCATATATTTTCTTAAAAGCTGACTAGCTTTGGTGTCTGCAATAGAACTGATTGTATATTTACAGTGTAATGAAGTATTTTGCATGAGATTTCACTTGTGATAAGCCATCTCCAGCAGTTGTAATTTGTACAGTTTATAAAGTACACTCAACCTAAACATATTGGAAACAAATAGTGTAAAAATACAGCACTGCAGAATATAGTGATGCTATATAAGTCAATGAATATTTGTGCAATATCCAGGGCTTCAAGCTTGTGATTGTTGGTGTATATACCAAAAGTAGTGATATATAAAAATGTAGCTCAACAGAGATCAATGTCATGGGTCAGGGCAACAGAGCAATGACTCACTAGTAATGCTTTTCACTGGAGGTATTCATAAATATTTATGTGATATTTAAGTCGTAGGAGGTGGCAAGGAAATTGAGCCAGGGCACAACCAGGAGTTATTATTGGCACTGAAGCATTAAATATATCAAGATAAAGTGAAGCCAAAGATATAACACTGGTCTCACTCATTTAGCAGGGCCAGACTGGCCTACCGGGGAGTGAAGTAGCTAGTGAGTGGGAGGGTATGTGAGTAAGTGGGAGGGTAATTAAGTGGGAGGGTAGGGGAGGGAGTATTTTGAATGTATGTTAGAATGAGAATGTGTGTGTAGGCATTTACGTGTGTGAGTATGGATATGTAAGCATTTGGGGGGCAAAGTTGGTGCAGGCAGGCTGTTTGGAGGGACTAAAACTGTTTAGCAAAGATAGCAAAGAATTTGTTTGGGAGCACTGACAAGATGTTTGGGGACAAAGATGGCACAGTCAGTCTGTTTGGGGGCAAGGATGACACAGGCGGGGCTTTTGGGAGCAAGGATGGCACAGACAAGCTGTTTTGGGGTAAATATGGCACAGGCAATCAATTTGGGGGCAAAGATGGCACAGATAAGCTGTTTGGGGCAACATATGGCACAGACAGGCTCTTTGGAGGCAAAGATGGCACAGGCAGGCTATTTGGGAGCCAGGATGGCAAAGTCAAGCTGTTTGTGGACAAATATGGCACAGGCAAGTTGTTTTGGGACAAATGTGGCACAGACAAGCTGTTTTGGGGACATATGTGGCACACACAATTGTTTGGTGTATAGTGTATACACCAAATGTATACACCGGTGTATAGTTCTCAGTTGGTCCCAGACCATTACATGATGTCATGGGCCGCAGTGAAATTAGGAACTACGTGTTTTCATATGTATCTTATTTAAGACTAATGTGTTTTTCAAATATACTTTAAAATACGGGGTTTGAGATGTGAAGTATGCCAGAGCTGGTAGTAATTCCCAATCTTGCTCTGCCTTAAGTTCTACCTTTCACCTCGTACATCAATGTGCAGGTATTTAGATGCAACTTTGGATGGCATAACATTACGTAGTAATACAATTGAGATACTGTGTTGTACATTGCAGATTCCTTAAACAAAATCCTACTATTCAAAGGAACACGTTGTAATCTGCTGTCTGGATTCTGCCTGCATTGTTGAGCAGTCTGCAAATGATTCTCTAGCTCTAGAGATGATTTACAGTTGTCCAAGTCCTCTGTAATGCTCTTGTAATTAATATCTTAGTGGACAGTAGCATTTGTCACAACATACTGTACTTGCTTGAATATGACTTTTTTTCAGAGAAAATGGTCTGAAAAATACCCCTCATTTTATATTTGAGGTCATTTTATAATTCAACCTCAAATATAGGTCTGACTATAAGACTAAGATCCAGATACCGCGCAGTGCTGCAGGGAACCTGGATTCTCCTCTCTGGCAGCGGAGTGCCAGTATGACATGACCTTCCGACATCCAGCGGCTCCCCCACTAGACACCAGGGAGTCTGGAGCACGAGGTGTAAGTCATGGAGTCAGAGTGGCAATTATTATTTTATCTTTTATTTATATAGCGCCAACAATTTACACAACGCTTAATACAATACATATATTCAAAGGGTATGACAAGACGAGAATTGACAGACTAAGACAAACCGATACATTAGGTGGAGAGAGCTCTGCTCCCAAGCTTACAAAGAAGAATGGCAATTTGTAGGGGAAAAGGCAGTTTGTATGGGGGTTATAGAGCATTTAGGGGGTATATGGTATATCTGTGGGGCAGAGTGTCAAGCCTGGGATTAGATGTGTATAACTGGGGGGCAGGTTGGCAAATAAAAGGAATGCATTCTTTCTCACTCAGTTCCCCCCCTAAATATTCAAATTTTGGGGGGTCGTCTTATAAGCCAGTTTCCGATCAGGGCCAGATAAACTACCATTTTGCTATGTTTTTCTTCAAACAGCAAGACTTACCCCTTATTTAATTAACCAATACATATCATTTGTTACAGTTTTTTATTACTTTTTGGGTCAAATATATTTTTGAGTTTTACATAGCAAGTAACATGACAAGTAATTCTTCATTAATAATTATGAGCTTGACAGATACAATAAAGTACAAGGAAACAATTGCACGAATTACAGTTGTGCAAAAATCTTGTACAATTCTTCCTGCCGTGTCTGTTTTTACATCCATGAAAATATTTCTGCTTGTCAATGGCTGGGAGGCACATTATCCCCAACAAGTAGTTCATCAGTCATTCTGCATAACTGTGCGATATTGACGATCCAACGTGAAATTCCCCCAGTGGAACCAAATACTAGTATGTTTCACAATTGACCGCTGCGCCGAGAGACTCCCTTCACCATATTGTTGTCAATTTTCCCAAACCAAGTGCGAATTGAGGGGGTACTTGTTGTTTTCCAATGCAGTATTATCATGGCCATGTATGCCAAGAGCATTATTTTTTAATTAATTAATATATTTTGGTTGCTGGCAACAGCAACTAATTTCCTACTTTTCCTGGAAGTGATAGGACTTTTTTTTGATCATCCTCTCTACAGACTTAATCATCAGGGATCTGCAGCACTTTCCAAGTGCTGCATTCTGTTACACTGAATCCAACAGGCGATAGGCAGCAATGTTGGCCTGTCTGACAGAAAGGAAAACATGTTGCCATTTAGCAGGGGTCTCTAGTCTACACAATCCTGGCTGCAATCGGCACTGCAGTCTCAATTTCAACAGGTGACCGATACCATGAACATCACTGGTCCTAAAAGTCTACCTTTTTGAAGTTAACTGGTAAATAAGTAGCAAAGGGATTCATGTGTCAGACTATTACGCTTCACAGGGGTGCCTGCACCCTCCAGCACAGATTTAAACAAATCACCCCTAACGGCAGAGGTAAACTGCCATTATTTAAACATTGGGGGAGGGAAACGCTGGGGAGAGGACTGGCACATTCTGGCCCACCAGCTACAACTAATGTAGGCACTGGCACACATTTACACTTACACAAAGACACACGCATGCTAACACATACAATAACACAAACATTCACTCTCACACTAACATACTCTTAACACGCACACTCATGCTAATACATGCAAACATACATACATACTCATCCAGGTCCCTGCGAGATGTACAAGTGGAGCACCCAAGCTCAACATACACACACACACAGTATAACATACTTATACACATGCAGGAACATATTTTCACATACACACACATGTAGTAAAATCCTTGCAGAGTAACATCCTTACTTTTACTGACACACGCATACTTTTTTACATATATAAACACCTACATTTGTTAGATCAAGAAGGAGTGGGTCGATAAACACTATTCTGCCCTCTCGCAGTCCTCAAACGCTGCCTATGTCTGAGCACCGGGTGTTTGGATTCAGTGTGCCGAGCTTCAGGGACTTAATGGCATGTCTGGCACAGGGGGTTTGGAGGAGCTGGTGTTGGGAAGCGCCCCCACTGGACCGGGGACCTCTGTTCTGCCAGTCGGTGTAAGTATTACATTATAATGTTTTATATACATTATGCCCAGCTAATCAAATGTTTTCTCCATCTGGGTTGGAACTTTGACTTTCAATAAGTAAAGTGGTCAGTAAAGAGCATTAACCCTTTAAGAATACAGAAACAGGCAAAAGGCACAGAACGTACCAGAGTAGAAGAAATATGTACATTTTATTAATAGAAATATGCGGCATGGGAAAAATCAAAAGCTCACAAAATATAATCATACAGGTCTACTTTAATAGCTTACATTAATGGATATATATATAAAAAGAGGATTAAAATAGATGTAAAGAAACTTTTTTTTTGCACTAGCTAGCCCATAGAAGTAGAATAATGACAGGATTTTTCGGATAATTTAAAACAATAAAACATGGGGCCGCAGCACACCTTTATGTGCAAAGTTAAAATCTGATATTTGCAGAATAAGCACCCTTAAAATTGCATGATGTATAGTTTAAACATGACCTAAAACAAGAGGCTTTTAAAAATATGGACCAGCAGTGGTACACAATGGAGATTATGTATAAAAATGGTGGAAGGAAGAAAAAAAAAAAAGGAAAACACAGAGAGTCTTCTGACAAATTGGTGTGTCATTTTCAGCATTTTGGTGAGTGATATTTTGGGTAAATAAGCAGTGATGATTCTACCCAACGTGTTGCTTTATTGGGCCTCCAAGTCCCCCACAGGCCAGTGAGTATTAAAAAAAAAATGGAAACAGGCATCGAATACAGTCGAGTAGTGAGGTACTTGTAAGTTGTAGATGAGTTTAAAAGAATACAGTAAACGGGCAAAACATATTGTAAGAAAATGTAACATTTAAAAACCTTCAGCAAGTTCTAAGCCACCAATGGTTTGTACACCATGAAAAATTGACCATCACTAATTTAACTTGTTAGCCTAAAACGAAGGATTTACAGTATGTATCTCCATGCACACATAAAGCACCCTTTTAAAGCAGTTATTGGAATGAATAAGGACACATTTTTTTTCTTTGTTCTTTTCGCTTTTTTTTTTCTTTTTGTACAAGCAGTATGCAGGTAGCTACCAGATTTTAACAGATTAGTCGCCAGCGACCCATAGCTATGCAAGAGAACTTGTGCTGTTAGGATACAAAGAGCAGCGGCAATAGTCAGCGTTGAGAATGGAGGGGGAACTTGTGTTAAGACCATAAAGGTTTTGATAGCTCAATTTAAAAAGGCAAGCATTGATTAGAGACATATTGCTGGTATTTAGAAACACACCCTGGTGGGACCCACAACCACATAAGCACAAAGAATTCTTGTGGTCCTATCAAGAGATGTCAAGAAGATTAAAAAAAGCATAATGAGTTAGGCGGTCTCCAAGGCTTTATAATATTCCTTCAGTACATTCCACGCTGTTGGAGCCATGAAGCCATCAGGAGGATTTTGTCCCTCTCGGGCAAGTTTGCGCATTCGAGTTCCTGAAATAAATTCATAATCTTCAGGGCTAAAAAAAAAAAAAAAAAAAAAAAAAGTTACAATTTTAAATTTTTTAAAACAAAGCTTCAAGTGACTCTAAATACTAGGTTTTTTTAGGTTCATAACACGAAATATTTTCTGTAGGTCGTGGTTTTGTTTTTTCATTCCCTTTTGTTAAATTGTTGCTTGAATCTGGTGCTGTAGAGTGTGGAGAATGGATAATCCATTAACCCTTTAAACCAAACTTAATCTAAACAATTAGCCACAAAAAGCGCACTCCATGATTGATGACCATATCGATTACAACATCAACTCCAGGATTATTAATACTTAGAAATCACCAAATGTTCCAAATCCCTGTACAAGTTTAGTTGGCCGACATCAAGTGACTCATAAGGTAGATGCGAGTAAATACACAAATTGGTATCTAACCACGTGGGAGGGTCTTGATCTCAAGATGTCCCAATGGTAAAGAATGTAGGCTAATTAGAAAAATCCTATCATTGTCAGAATTACTGTCCAAAACGACATTCCTACTCTATACTATAAACCAATTCCATAGAGTATATTACATTTTCAAACTTAAGAACTTTTGCATTTTCTTGTGAATATAAAAATCGGTTGAATCCCTACTGAACTGCATTTAGCAAGGCATATCATTTAAATGTTTTCTCTTCATGCACTAAAAACAGGTAGCATATTAAACTACTCAAACGTAGAGTTACCAAGAATTAAAAATCAAATCTATAGGTTGCATAAATAGCAGAAGGAGCTTAGACCCTTTGGGCCAAGAGCATGAATTTAGATTAAGAACAACAATATAAAAATAGATGTTTTTGCCCTTTTTATGTGCTCAACATCTACACATGTGCCTGCATATAAACACATGCTGTGCAGAAGATACAAGCATCCTTTTAATCATTTTAATCAGACATGGGGAATTCTTCGGAGTAGGGGGTGGGATACGGTTAAAGGAAATAAAAAGATAACATCTGATCACTTGCAAGTAAAATATAGGTCAGATTACAAATTGAAAGGGCCTCAAATTTTCGTATTTGCTCGATTATGAACTTTTTTTTTTTTTTTTTAAAGGAAATAATCTGAAATATGTGACAGAGTGCTTCACATGGACAGCCATAACAGGGGTTTTCATCCCCCCCCCCCCCATGGCGTCGTCTTATATACATGCTTTTTCGTTAAGATCCAAAAAGTTTGGGGGGGTTGTATTATAATCTAGCAAATACAGTATATACATGAAATACAAATCAATTTTGTAGAAAAATCACAGACTTGGGGAAAATGATGTAATTGACACTTCAATGTTCTCTAAAAAAAATTAAAAAGCTGAGTTTTTGTGGAAATGATTCATTATTGTGCAAACGTTTTTAAAGAAAAAATAATCAATGAGAATTAGAAGAATCGGGGACACCGTTTTCTGGTAAGATCCACCATAATCAAAAACATTTTGATAGCTGCCAATTTTTACCTGAACAAAAAAAGAGCGTGCATAAAATATTTTGCTATGTGACGTGTGTCCTACTTGGCTTTCGTGTGCTAGCATCATCCCACATTTATTCACTAACCTAGATTTTGCAAACAATGGTCAATCCATTCTTAAGACATTTTTAGTATGCTGCGGGGCTTATGTTGTCAACCAGAAACTAGTCTCAAGTAATAGAAGATGACAAACAAAAATAAATAATCGAAAGAAAAACTACTACTACAGTAATGCATTCTCTGGAGCCCAACAGATTAAAAAGGTACCTGTTGTACGTGAGAGCTGAAAATTCCAGACACAGAACCAGTTCAAATTGAAATAAACAAGGAAAGTAACATGGAAGATTCCCCTCCAAACCTCACGAGTGGTGGTCTGACCACATGAACTGAAAAAATGCAGTATACCACATGAAAGGCTGTGTGGCTGGATGACTCTGCAAAGACTTTAGATTAATGAAAATAAAAGCCAGATCAGTTACTTCCTTACCTCATTCCGCCCTGCAATAATGAGTCTGTCACCACGCTACATTTTTCAAATGTCTTCTCTAACTGTAGACCATATTCTAAGAGATGGATGTGGGATGGTTTCCACGCTACTCAATTTGCTCATATTAATTCCTTATTCTCAAGGAATATGGCAAGGTGGAAAAGCAGTTCATCTGGGCCAGAAAATGTAAACTATACATTTAAACTGGTTACATAGTCCTCTATTTTGAAAATATATCAATGTATTAAGAGAAGATGAAAAAGATGGTTGGAACAGGATGACTCAACCAAGAGGTCATCTACCAACATAATGTTATGACAACGTCTTTATAGAACAGGTGGTGAATGCGTGGAGGTGCTTGCTTGAGCAAAAGTTGGGTAACACTCAATTCTGAGCATAAACTACAAGCAACCTTTTCCTCCTCAATGCCCATGGCCTATTCTGGTGTGGAACTACACCTCTAGAGTACTTTTTGGGGGGTAACAGATACATGAGTACACAATGCTCCTCACATGAAACTGGCCCAAGCAATAATGATACTTTACACCCGAATGTTACACATTTTGCTATATTTTATACATATAAAAAAATATGCAATCTCTGATTCACCACATGAAAAACTGACATTGTATGTGAAATTTTAGTTTAAGTTAAAATTCCGATTATATCCTATTTTGAGGTTTTTTTTATTGAGACAGGGAATTGGATACACTTTCATTTGCTTTTAAACTCTAGGTATCTAAGATATAAGTATATGTAGTACATGATCCATACTAAGTGGAATTCTACATCTGGATCTACAGTTCTATTGGCTGTAACTTTTTTTGCAAACTATTGGCTGTTTAGGCATTTATAAATGCGGTTTAGCGATAGGCAACATCTGACTTTTGCTGCAGTATGCCATAGTTTGTGTACTTTTGTAGGAATGCTTGTGTTACGCACTACAAAATCTCAGGAAAAATAACCCTAAATACGTGCTACTAAAAAGATGCACACATAAGTGGAATTATGAGGTCATCTAACACCGTATGGTGCATATTTTGCTTTGCAGAGATACACTCAATAAAAAAAAATAACATTTGGTTCAGAACAACTAGTTTGATCTCCCAGTATGATGTATTTGTATTGAATGGAAATTTGGCATTGCCACAATACATTTGATGAGAAAGAATAACACAATACTAGACAAACAAAGTACGAGAATCATTTTAATGTTGTGAGAGGCCATTTGGTTTTGGCTACAATAATTATGGACTTTCATTGCCTGACAATACTAAGAATTCAACGGTTTTCCTAATAAAATATTTTTTTGCGTATAAAAACCAGATCCATATAAATCACAAATGACATCTGTTTTTATATGTGCTCATAGTGTTCTGACCACACACCTCACCCCCTCGCCTACATGATCAATAAATAAGCATTTAGCTGCATTGTACCCAAACCTGGTTAAAATTAACTCAAAAATCAAGAGATGATGTCAGGGACATCCAATGTGAAATCATCTTTGATATCATGAATTAGATGCCATTAGTGATGTCAGAGCTCTTAACAGTCATATTTTCCAAAAACATGCCCTAAAGTTGGAAAGGCATAAAATGTCTGCAGGTAACCTCTCCTGTATATTTTTTTTGTCTAGTTTTAATCCTATACTGTTCAAATACTGTTATTATATTATACACCAACAATTTTACTCTGGATTTATGATTTTAGCAAACTTACTGTGCGGAGTCAAAATAATCCATGCATTGTTTTTTCTTGTTATAGGCAGCCACCCGGAATGGAACAATTTCTAGTGAAATAAGACCAGGAGCCATGGTGAGCACTTTGGCCCCATGTGTGGGTTCATACAGATCTTTCCCAGTAGCTGGGTGCGGCATTCCTGCAGGATCTCGCCCCACAATGTAGAAGTTAGCCCCAGCCACCATGCGAGCCCTGCAGTGCCACTGGACCTGTGGGGTATAAAGAGCAATTCAATAGGGTTCACACAAAAAAAGGTAGAAACTCATAAAAGGGAGAAAAAAACAATAGGGATATGCTTCTTTCAGTTACATTTTTCTAGTTTAATTGAAATACAGAACACCATTTTTACAGTTAGATAGCAACATGTATATCCAATTAATATCCATATACATCTTTGATCCCAAAAATGTATGGGAAGCAAACAGAATATAACAGAACGCTAGGTAAGCAGAACAGATGGAACAACTAACTGAACGCTGATCTGTAAATAATTTCCTTTATAGAAAAAAACAGTATAACATTATCATTGACCCAAAGAAAATGATTAAAGCATGGGATGAATTTTCTATTATTGTTATTATTTGGCTAAAAAGGCATTGTTGGCAGGTCACATCTGAAGTCAATGGAAAAAAAACAGCTTGCATTGAAAGATTCAGTTTATCTATCATTACTTTTTTCCCCCCTAACAATTCTTAGTATTTTAGATTCACTTTTAACGGGTTTACTAGATCAAAATTTAAAAGGTTGTGTGCTATACACAATCATCATATATTAGCCCCACATATCTAAACAAACATTTTCAATGGGTACTGAACTCGCATTTGGCATTTTAAAGGGACAAGGGTCTGAGCTGCCAAAAAAGACCCTTTCCACTTTCCCTTTACTCAAAAAGAACTGCCAAAAAGACCCTTTAAAGCTCCCACGCTGTAAATGATGCTTTTTACAAATTTGTTTTTTTAATAAAATAATGACAAAACTGGCTGAAGTTCAAATGTGCAGTTTTCATACAAACATTACGATCAGGGTACAGGAGGTACGCCGTCAGATATATTTTGTCAGTTGCCGAGTTCTAGATACTGTATTAATGACACAACCTCAAAATGCTAAGGTTCAAATGTGCATTTAAGTGTATGAGACTGCTGCCCTTTGGACTGTATCTACCTCAGTTGGGCCAGCATACATCATGGGTGATGGGAAGATGGCGACCACAGTTGTCTCTGGATCAAGCACCCCCTCTTCTAGCACCGCTGCATGCTGTTTCATGCGCCACATGAGGGGGACATCGTCGTCCTTTGTCCAGCCGCCCAGCGGGTGAAGGAGCAGCACCGGACGTCGGTAGCCTCTCTCCAGCAGCTGTTTGTGTGTGTCCTGCATCAAGAGGGCATGGCCATTGTGTACCGGGTTTCGTAGCTGAAATGCGAAAACAGCATCTGGTGGCAGAAAACCAAGAGTCAAATGTCAAATAGGTCACAAGTAGGTTCAGTCTCCCTTTATATTTCAGATACTGTGCTTCACGATTAACCAGATCTTTTGCTTGTAACCATTTCAAATGCTTACCAGAATCATAGCAGAAGGCTTTCCCCCACCCCCACTTTCGGCCATTGGGCTGCTCAAGCATGCAAAAGGGCACAAAAAGCTATGGCCAACAACATACAGATAATCAGACAACTTTATACTTAAATATCATAACTTTGAGGATACTCTACATTTGTAAGAAAGATACCAACACAAAATAATTGTATTTTAAAATATATTTTAAAGACTATTAATGTACCTGTAATTCAAAAAAGATGCCTTGTCCATACTCCAAGGAATCTTGTACTAAACTCCAGCTTTTTTTATTCAATTTAAAATAATTGTATTGTGGCGTAACTTCACAGCCTCAAGTCTTTCTTGGAAAGGTAAAGATTACAGACAGCAGTATTTTGTTGATGACAAACAATACAATTTTTATCCATCAAATATATCCCCTGCTCTCTGTCAAAAGCATAAAGGGTTGATAAAGTGTTCACCAGAGGCCATAACCCATGTACATTGTGCCATTTATAAAACAAGCAAGACTACTCCAAAAAGCTGTCCCACGCTGACCACTGTGGTCAAATCATCCTAGGTTAGATGGACTGTAGAGCATAAAAGCCTTATATATGAGAGCCAAAAACCTTCAGGCACTCCTGAACAGGAAAATCCAATGCAATATTGTAGGCCATCCAACTCCTCACCCTAGAGGATGCTCGCTTTTGTTTTGCAAACCATTATGTGCTCACGCGGATTGCCAAACTGCAATTCACTGAAATAGGGTGGATTATTTACTCATGTGAAAAGCTTTGATATGCTGTGACTCATGTCCAAGAGACATGAGAAAAATATGTTTCTTTGCACTGTATTTTGACTTTCGGCCAACATCAAAGATCACCAGAACCATGTAAGAGCAACCCAACTTTTCTTTTTCTCTTGATGCTGAACAGGTAAAGAAAAACATAAAAACTTAACTTTTAGTCTTAATTTCCTGAACAAATACTACATAACTAAATAAAAGTTTTGAAAACTTTCTGTAGTGTGTGTTTTTTCTGCAACCAGTGTAATTGTTACAGGATTCTACAAGTAAGGGACTAATTTACCCAAGAGAAGCCAAAAACCGTCAAAGCTAGCATTATGAGTTTTGAAGTCTTAAATCCCCTATTTTTGTTCTCTTCTCACCTCTACAAAGGTGATGAATAATTGAGATAATTTGTAGAATGAGAAGAACACTGTGACGTTAACCAGATTTCTAGTGGATTTATACCATATTTTATAAACATCATATAAATGAATGACTGAAGAGAAGCTACTACAGGAGGTGGGTATCCAAAGTGAATAAAATTCCTCAACTTCAGAATGGCACATACAACATGACAGGCAGTGACATTTGGGGGAAAACAAATGACTGGAAAAGGGATAAATCAGGTTTGTGAAGAGAGAATCAAAAGTGGTAGAATGGACTAGAGTGACTGCTCACCAGCATTCAAGTCTTTGAACTTTTGCTTCAGTTCTGCTGGTGTCAGCCTATACTGGTCAAGTCCATCACCCCAGTAAATGCGATCAAGCACTTGCAGATCTCCACCGACCAGCCATTCTCCACTCTCCATCACCATCTGCAGCAATGAAAACTACCAATCAGTAATGATATTTGATTTTTACTTAGATATACTGGAAATGTGTGAGATATACACTTGAATATTTCATATATATACATAATTGCATATTGACCAGGAATATGGTACTATGAAGTAACACTTAGTCTGTGTTGGGGGTTTTAGACTTTGCTATTTAAAAACATAGAATGCAGTATGCGTAGTGTAAAGGAAACAAAAAACTGAAATTTCTACCAATGGACGTATCTGTGCGGTATAGGTAACCGTTACAGTAAATGTTATACTTGGGGCCATTTCATTCTTTTGCATAAATCGCACTATGTTGCCGAGTTCACAATGCTCATCTGCCCAATATCCTTGAGCTGTGCATGGAATGCTAGTGGAATGTTTATAACATACAAATGTATTACCACCATTATATCTTATGAACTATTATAACTTACTATTTTTTCTTTTAATTGTTAAACTACGATCTTGAAAGAAAGAAAGAAAAAAAATCACTATAGAGTTGCTTAAGGAGATAATATCAATCATACCGTAACGTTTGTGAGACGTATGACCATTGGCCAAATGTTATCCATGGTAAATGCAGATGGCCGATTAGGTGTGTATGAGCTTACTTTGATATATGGGTGTTCCTTGCAGGTAGTTCCCCACTGTCTGGCACAACGCTCCTCTTTCCTGTGCTCATAGAATTCGGGATGGCGAAGAATGGCCACTCGTTTCCCTTCATAAACCAAGGCAAATGCAGTGCATCCATCAAGTCTTAGCTTGTCATCGTTGCTGGCAGTCAGGACAATAGGCACAGACAAGTTGATAACACCCCCTGCATAATAAATACAAACGATTAGAAATACAAAAGCCATTTCAAATACATTAGAACCGTCCTAAAAATGGACTGGATTAATCAGAGTTGAATTTTGAAGCAAGCAAAGAATTCATCCATAGACCAAAAAGGGCATCACAAAACATTTGGCTGTAAAACTTAAGAAAACATGGATAGAGGACTATCGAGATTTGCCCATATTTAACCCCTTAAATGACAAAGCCCGTACATGTACGGGCTCAAAATGCATTGTTTTCAATGGGTTTTGGGACCGCCCATTGTCCTTAAGGGGTTAAACATTATTTCTCATGATTCTTTAATGGCGGATCCGATCATTAAAAGCTGCGGTTGTCTTTGGAGATTCCAAAAAGGTGATGTTCCTTGGCTCCCAAATTGAACATAATCTGAGCCCTTGCCAAGTTCCGCAGGAAGTCTTTAAAAAGTGGTGATCGGCTAAGTTTGGGAAAGACCTGCATAAACAGACTGTTCTCCACAATCCAAATATTGCGGAGATTCACAGGCTATGGGATGGTCCATATGATGTAATATAAACACTATGGAAGTAGTTCCAAACTGCAGGGTGGAGAAGGGGGAGGAAAAAGCCTGCAAGTAGCTGGTGGGTCTCAAGTAAAACTCTTCAAATGTCACAAGGACTGCCCTTTTGCAGTCATACAACTCTTTCATTAGAGCTCCATTTACCAAAAGGCCAAGTGACTTCTGAAAATTAATGAAACACAGCATCCACAGACAGCCTTCAGTCTAGCTAAACATTAAACTGTATGTCATAGTAGCTGCCGGGTGGGTGAAGGAGGGGGAATATATTTCCTGAGAAAACATAAGTGAAGAGAGATGAAGTGCTGGCTGAGTTTTACTGCCCGTTGAGGAAAAGATCAATATGATGGCAAACCAACAACATCTGAACGCATTCTACTTTACTGTAAAATGGCTTTTATATGGATTACAGCATTCTTTTTGATCTGATGATATAGAGGAAGAAACAATAAGACTGAAGAAGAAATGACTTATTCTGTAGGCAGTACAATGTATAGGCGTTCCTCAGAACATTCTGTAATTTTGCGCATATTAGTATGCGCAAAAATATCGGTGAACAAGATGACATGTCACTATATCTTATGATATGGATGAAATCAGCTTTGAGGACGAAATGTTCACTTGCTGCCTAATATTTCCCACCCACTGATCACGATAACAAGATTATCATTGTTATTCACTTCACCTGTCAGTGCTCATAATGTTATGGCTGATCGGTGTATGCAAGACTCAAGCTTAAAATATTAAATCAGGGACAAATAATTGTTATATTAACAGTAACTGTCATTTTGTTCCAGAAATCACATGAAACATGAAATATTTTATTCATATGGCAAAGACATAAATTATTAATGCTCTCCATTTGTGTCACATGGGTTAAAAGCCACAATGAAGTATTTCTTGAAAACAATTTGAATGATATAAAATTAGACTAAAAAAAAAAATATTTCTCAGCATGGTCTGGGCGTTTAACGGCAGTAAAATTGGTTATTTCTGGTAATTTAGTTAAAAATGCTATATTGATAGGTGGAACAGCGAGAGATTCAATCAAAGCGAGTTATTTATATGCTATTACATATGCTTGTAAGTCTAACAAATGTCAGGAGGGGGGTTTATTGAAGCAAGAAAAAGGATCTAAAAACTAGAGGGTCAGAGGTAATGAAATAAGTTTCACTTTATAGAGAAGGAGGTAGTTAAGTTGAAAAGCCTCCCAGGAGAAGCAATAGAAGTTAACCTGTTAAAAGTTTGACTTATGCCGTTCTGAAGGCAAAATGGTGGCCCCGCCAAATATGAATTTGATTTTTATTCTGTTCACTCACTTTGCATTTGGTTAAATGATAAAAATAAACTATTAACGTCTACTTTTGAAAGCATTCTTACACATCTGCCTAAGCATTTGCACAGTACTGTGCATACGCACACTAACACTTTACACATAAATATATGGAAAAACAAACCGAACAAAGTAGTCCAACCTTAAACCTGATCTTATATTTCTCCCAAGTCCAGCTCTGCATTAAATGGATTTAACATAAGCCGGGTTACAAGGAAAATCTTTATAATGCAGGTTAGTCACAAGTATTAACACTGTTATCCAAGCTGAGGGAAATGCAGTATTCCTGAAAAGATACTGAAAAGGGGTTAACTGTCTGCAAAACTAAATAATGGCGCCTTTTATCTGAATGTAGGAGATGAATGTACAGTAACACCTCCAGGGGCATACACCATTTATCCGGTAAACTGCGAAGACAGATAAAGTAAATAAAAAGCACGAGCTGTATGCGCTTCCAAATGTCAAAGGAAATGTCATATATCGGGTAATTTATCATGGCTGCCTGACCATTGACTAGACCCTCACACCTCACAACTTCAAAAGAAATAAAACGAAGTAACTTTCATCCGTTTCCTGCTTTAGAGCTCCTTACAAACCACCTCATGGATCAATCATTGAAGGCTAGGTTTACAGAGACAAGACGAATAACATGGATACGTTCTGATTAACGGAGTGACAAGAGCTACTATTCACTGGCGGCTAACAAACTCTGGGTGTCTTTTCAAAGAGCTTTCGAGAATGAAGACCAGCTTGACCAGTCCCGGAGCTGAACTCAATATATATGAAAGATGGGCTAAAATACTGCATTGTTTACAGAGCAATTTATTTCTTCTGTAATGCACAGGTGGAAAAAGAATGTATACATCATGTGGTGTTATTTACAATTTCAATTCAGATGTCAGATTTAGTATTGGGCTCAAATTGATTTCTGATACCTACATAAATTTCTTGCGTTGCTTCCCATGCTCGATATTTTTAGCCAGCGGAAGTGGTAGAGGCCAACACAGTAAGGGTATTTAAACATGCATGGGATAGGCGGAACGCTATCCTGAATCTAAGACAAGGCCAACGACTGATTAAGGTCTGAGTCTTCCCATAATGAAAACGGACAGATTAGATGGGTTCTTATCTGCCGTTAAATTCTGTTTTCCCTTATCTCTACCAGTGGAATGTTCAAAACAATGCTAAACGCAGCCGTATTTTTCCATCTTATTTTCTTTCGTGTGTTTATTGGGATTAACTTCCAACATCATCATTATTAGTTACCCATGTCAAATTTTGTCCAATGTATAACTTTGCCTATAATGCTTTTCTTCTTTCAAGAAAACCAAGCACTGATAGTTTGTCTTCATACAGTAGAGGTAAAAACTACTTTTAATTTGCTTTTATATAACTGAACCGTCAGAAGGAGGAATAAAATCACAGATCTGATAAACATATGAGTCCTTTGCGCAACACCACCACCCCCCCCACACCATATCTTTGTGTAAGAAGATACAGGCAGGGAGCTACAGGGTCAAGTAGGGAGACACAGATGCATCTGTGTATCAGGACTTACTCAAACTTTTGATGTCAGAACTATCAGGTGGAGCAGAGTTTCTCAACAAAAGTCTGTGGAGGGTATTAATGGGGGCTGTCTAACCATTTATTATAAGGGTTACCAATAGTAAAAACTAAAAAAATGACTAGTTCCTCCCTCACCCTGGTATTTTGCCATGATGTAAATTTAGAACATTATGGATTATGTCACGTATTGATACTTAGGAATGAAAACCTGTGTAGAAAGTGCTATGGACCTACCATCCAACAGACAGTCAAAATGAAGGCACTGCAAGTACTCTCTCTCTCTCATGAAGCCATTTAATGGTGTTGCCCAGCCTTCTGCCAGGACCTGTACCCACTGCATGTCGACCTGTAAGATAAAAGACTTTCTGTAAAAAAATCACAATGTAAATTTTCATAGTGTCTGCAGTGTATTAAAAAGAGCCGGTTTGGCCATCGCAGAAAGTCAGTGGGGTATCATCAAGGTCTCACTAAAACACATTTCACATCCCACAATCTTGTGTAACACAATGAAATCTAAGGGAACAAACTGTGGAAAACTAAATGGTACAAGTTACCCCAAAATGACGGAGGGTAGGGGAGCCTGGACACGTTAATAATCAGCTAGACAGATATGCAGAAATACCCAGAAGTAGTGGACGGCATAGGCTGTACGAAAAGGTCAACACGTCACAGAACTGGTCAGGTTCCACGGATACAAGATACCAATATACCACGTATATTACCTTGTTTATTTCCAAAGTGGGCAATGTTTCAGCATCAGTCTTTGCCAGTTGGAGTTTGTTTTCTAGCACATACAGTTCCTTGACTTCATAGGATGCATCTACAGGTACAATATCCTAAAATGACAGAGCAGAGGTTGGGGGGGGGCCTTAAACTCCGAAACAGATGTGTATAACTTAACAAGTGGGGGAAAAAAATAAAAAGAGAAACGTTCACCATCATATTTTTTTGTCTCTAGAGTTTAATAATTCTTATCATTTCTTTAAAGAACAATATTAACAAGCGGAGCAATGCGGGTTTAGGTGATAATGTTTTAAGGACAAAGTCAATGGCTGGGATCATGGGAAGAATACAGAGTCTTGCTGTGCCCGGCAAATGAACTCAAGGATGAGTCATAAGGGAGATTCATAAAGCATTGGACAGAAAGAATATTTCTGGTCCATGGAGAGCAGTGTACGAATTTATGCACCATCCTGACTAATATTTGTACACAAAACACAAAATAAACCCAGTCAAGATCTTCAGAGCCAAAACCTTACTGGGCGTCTGACCCATGTTATATGCGTAATCGTTGGACTCCGAATGAACCTTTTCAGTGAGCCATGAGGTCATTTCGGAGTTTTAAATCGTATAAAGAAGAAGGATACTTCAAATGTCCCAGTATCTAAAAATCCCTTCCAGCTGGTGGGGGACAGACCTAATCTACAGGAGAGCCCACAAACCTGCATTTAAAAAGCTAAGAGTCATATAGCTGAATTAAAAAATCTGTTTATACATTAGAGGAACCCCGTGAAGCTCAAGACTAGAATCTCAACTTCTAGTCCCTCATTCCTGTGATCCAAAAGTGTGTTTTATTTGGAATGTCTTACTATGGCTTAAAGTTAACAGAGTTGAGTTGCAGGTTAGAGATGGAACCACGGGTCCGATTTTTATCCTTTATATAATAAATGGATCAAAATGACAGCTCAAATTTCAAAGATTTCTAGTTTTGTTTTACACTTTACATGTTGGTATTGTAAGAAGCGCTACGTAAATTGTTGGTGCTATGTAAAAGACAATAGTCAGCATAAAATCCTTTACCCTTTTATTTCAACTTTATCATCCTGGTGACCCCACAGAAAGGTCGAAAGAAGACATGCAGTGATTCACGGTTTGAGAACAAATTTGCAACAACCTTCTGGTCTTGGTACAACAAGCTCGACATCACTGGATTAGCACTGTTGCAGTCTGATGTGATGCAAGCATCTACCTCATTTTGTATTAGAGTACGGTTAATAGAATATTTACACGTTATCCAGAATGTTGGACAGAGACGCAGCTCGAACTATACACTTTACAGTTTATAAGTCACTTCATAGGCATTGCCATAACAAAAGTCAATTCTTATTGAGATTATTATAGAAGAAAATATACAAATTGCCACATCGGCGCATCCTAATAAAGACTTATTGTGGCAGGAATGACAACTTAAAGAGAATTGTTTTTCCTTCCATTTTCTTTAAAATGCACCTGTACAACTTGGCTCCACTGTATGGAAGAGGTCGTTACTAGCCCATGTAACTCGTTCCCATGTGTATTTACCAATCCCTCGTTTTGCTTCACAATTATGCTATATAGTGAAGATCTGGTTTGTGTTCCAGTGTTTTATGAAGTAGTTGTAATTCAGTATATGCACCACAGGTATGTCATGTAAGAACTACAAAACACACACACATATATATATATATATATACAACACACACACACACACACACCCACACACACATATGCAAGAAGGAAGAAAAACCAAAAAAAAAAAAAAAAACAACTCACTCACACTTTGCCCCCAAGGATGTATTTTGTATACAACTAATTCTGAAAAAAGAAGGGTATAAAGGGATGAGTTTCAGACAACACCACCATACATCAAACGTTAATAGAATGGTTTTCTTTTAGTAGGTTTGCTGTAAATGATAATGAGATCTCCAGAATGACTCTCCACGAGATACACTAATATCCTTTAACACACCAATATGTCAAAACTCTGTATGTGCTTAATAAACCGATGAGATCCAACAAGCTCTGCAACTGTACTGCAACATCCAAGATTCCAACCAAACCATTTTAAAAGACCTTTGTCTCAGATTACCCCAAGTAATCATCAACCACCATTACTTGACCAGATTTCAAGTACAGACCTTATAAAGCAAAGCATAAATACCTAATGGAAAATCTATACATCTAGATGTGCTGAAGGACGAACACGTTGCAAAATAATAAAAGACACCACAGCCGCGTTTGAGGACAAACCTTGGAACCACAATTCCACATTAACAAATCTACATTCATGAGGATAGACATTTAAATATATAATATTATGCCAATATCCATGGTTATTAAGGGAGCTGATTTTAAAGGGAAAGTCACATGAAAAATAAAAATTATATATAAAATACAGTGATGTAAACAGTAAATCACGCTGACAAAGTCTTGGTTTTAAACAGCTGTTATCTGCAGACCTGGTGGCTGTTATTGTTGTCAGTCGAATGATATTTTGGGTGATTTTCCCTGCTTAAACACCAAAGGATGCCGATTCTTTATGGCCACACTTTTCATGAAAATGTAGTTTCTCAGAGTGTCTGGCTGAGTGATTAAGACTAAGCCATTCTACTGGTTACCACAGGCAGTATGGCAAGGAGCCAGTGTGCTTGGGTAACCGAGCAGCCCAAGATACCAGAGCTAGAACACAGTTAAAAATAACAATTTTGAAAAAGTATAAATTGAAAGCAGAAATAAAAATGTGGTGGGAATTTCCCTTTTAACAATAGCGTGAATTATTCAAAATATACAACCAATAGAACGGAGAATCACTTAAGAGACTAAGTAGGATATCAGCACCTCAACCTATAGGTTACAAATATGGTGACCCTTTCATTAGGTTTGCTCGTAAGTTGCACATTGTCAGGTTTAAGTAACAATTAGCAGCTTGTATAACATCTCTATATTCACAATATTGCAGGTGCACTACACATGGCAAGATTTGGCCTCCCAACCCGTAGAGTTTGAATCACAGAAGAATGAACTTCAAGTGTTAGGTACGACCAATGAGCAGAACCCTCAAGCTTGCAACAAAGTTACTGCAGTACTTATGTCCTACTCTGTCCAACTCTACAGCAAAGGCGGCTTTTCTCCTTTCCAAGGAAAACCACCCAATACCATAAGCGTTTTGCTTTCAGGTTCTAACACACGGTTTACGTTTTATGAACTTATTAAGAGATCTGCTGGAGTCTATGATTCTAGGTCACTGTGTCACAGGTATAACAGTTCAGCAACAGAACAATGAATATTGTATTAAAAGAACAATAAAAAGGGATTTTTGGGATAAAATCTTCTAATACTACACAAAAAAGATAACAAAACACTGTAAAAACCAACAGCACAACGGACACTTTCTTTGTAGAGATTACCTATCCTTAGACTGCCACCTACTGGTAGAAACTATTATTTCAAGACCGTAAGCCCAGAACACAAGTCCAGAAATACGATTATCACATTTAATTTTAATGCGTTCAAGGGAAGGACGCCAGGACGAAAAATGGAGAAGCCACCGTTTATAAATGATGGGTGTACACAAAATGAACTTGCCACATTGTAAATCTCTTGTAAACCTTCTAGAACACAGCTTCTTGCTCATGCAATCTTTCAAAAACAGATGCATTCTAACATTTCTAAATAAAAAGAACCACATGTTTAAAGACATACAGAAATGATGCTAAATGCATAACATGGAACTGTGGAAGGTTAGTTATGTCTTATTAAAACTGATAAAAAGATTATCTTTCGAGACATGATAAAGTCCTCTTTAGGAGGGACAATGTTTAAGACGTAAAATAAAAAAATAAAGTTCTGTATACATCGGCTATACCTTGACCAGGGGTGGTAAAGGCTACTGTAATATTAGTTCAAGAATGAAAGGGATAGCTAATAACTGTAATGAGTAAGAAATAATCAAGAATTGTGAGAATTGTTTGCGATAAGAAAAACACGTTTTCCAATTAGTTGCCATCAAAATGTTTGTTGCCGGGTGTCTGCTCGAATCTTCAATATCCTCGATTTAATGAGCCAACAAGAACCTACTTTTTATTTTAGAAACAACAACAACAAAAAAAAGACACTAGACACACTATGTGTTCCTATAATCTTTGAATTTGACTCAGAAATTGCTGCAATTTATATTGCTTTAAATTTAGGGATTGGTTAGCCATCATAGACCATAGAATTTCCAGTGGTTACAAGGATTATGGTGAACAAAACCAAACTGGCCTGGCCATTCCTATCTAAACAAGACCAAAAAGTTAAAAGCCAGACACTGATGATTGTTTGTAATGTATATTTAATATTCTATTACATGATATTTCTGGAACGTATGGTGTTAGTGTGTGTTTTGGATAACAGGAGCTTATCGAAGGAGAAAAACACATTTTTGGTATTTATTAGGTTGATCTTTAGATCACCTTGTATCGTTTACTAAATGCACGGCTGACATTTTCCATCACTACCGGCCAATCAAATGGGGGCCAATCAAAAACGAGAAGGAAATACTTATAGAATTGTTTCTGAACTTTATTGAATTTAAAGAGTAGGTATTTACTATGCACATGTAACACAGTAGATACACAGAAGCCCTTCCTGCAACTCCTGGTGAAAAATATACCCAAGTATATAATAAGATAGTCCATATCCACCCCAAATATAGCATTTACACACACACACACACATATATATATATATATATATATATAATGCATTAGAAGTATTCTGGAAATTTTGGATTTTAATAAAAGGGAACCGCAGTCCTAAAGACACACCAAAAGGAGATGACTTTACTACATTCTATGCCAACAGAGAACCTAAAATCCTAGAGCACTGCTTTGGAGACCACTTCTCTATAGCTTGGGACTATTCAGTCACACCAGGAGAAAAATATATCGTGAATTTGGAGGCAGTGGAAAGTAACCCATATGTGAAATACTGTGCAGTGTTAACATATGGTTTTCTTTTTTTAGATGGACACGTAAAACTTCAAAAAGTCCTTTGATAGCCAAGTTTGCAAGCACTTTACAGGTTTATAATATGAAACTTTTGCCTGAAAAAGAAAATGTTTATATACAAATATAAAGAAAGTCGGAGTGAATCGGATCTTTATTGCCTTTGCTAGGCATGTGGTGATGAGGTGTAACCGAGCGGAGCTGACAGTTTTACGATTCATCAATTATTTGCAGTAGAAGTATCTTTACGGCAATGCATTAAAACAGCTTTCTTTAAAAAGAGGTGAGCGTGTGGACCATAACATGTGATCATTCGGTAACAAGCATCATACTCGTTTCCATTCCAATCAGAAATCAATAACAAATTATAATTTAAATGAGAAAATAAAAAATAAATAAAAATGTTTAGTTACACAAAAAATGTATAGATTTCTTTTAATTGCCGGCTAAAAATTTCTTGCAAATTTTATTCCGGGTGACAGGTTTACTAAAATTTCCATCCAAGATAAAGAAAAATATTTAAATCAAGGAGATTAACATCAAAACTAATTGAAGAAACTCTTAAAGCGGGTGTCGACAAATTTGGTTTGGATCTAGGAGCCAGCAAAAAAGTTTAGGGGCCAATTTTTTTCTTCCCCAATAATGTTTTTTTTTTCTTTCATTTATTACCCTCTGGTCTGCAGTTAAATGATATTTATTGGGACAATATGACATAAAACACATTCTTTCTTCAGTGCTGCAGTTAACCTCTTCGTGACAAGGGGTATTTTACACCATATAGACTCAGGGTTGTATGTTTAGCCATTATTCTTACAGACACCAATTTCTTATGTTCACAAACACTAGCATTCTGCACACATGCACAAACATACCAACACCATACACTAATACACACTAACACTATATGCTGACATACACACTCATGCTAATGCCATACTCTAACATACACCGCACCACACGCGCTAATACCACATGCACACACTATCCAACAACATACCCTCACACACACTCTGGTTAACAATATACATATATAATAATACACATTCTAACACTATGCACACATACACACAGAATCTGGCACTATACATGCATTACATGACTCTGTTGGGTGCCTCACAGCACCCACTTCACCGCGCCCCCGCAGGAAAGCATAAAGGTGCCAGCTTAGCCATTGTCAGTTTTTATCCCCAAAACCTTGGGAATTTTTTAAGCCGTGACTTAAAAGGTCCTTTAAAATGGCATATGTAACTTAAAAACATCTGATGTGTCACGTGGATTCAAATGTAGTCATGTACATTCATTTTAAGGGAACGTTGACGCTGACCATACCAAAGTTTGAATAAAGGCTATAACTAATAATGAAGCTGGTGCCTCAATCATATTGGTGGGTCACAGTGGGTACATAATACATTGACTAGGCGAATGAAGATTTTAGGCTTTGTAAAGAATTGTTGTAATTAAACATTTCAACACCTTGTATCGATGAAGTGTTCCTAGCATGCACTAGTACAATGTACAACAGACTGTATTATGGTGATTGTTATGAGCAAAATCTCTCTTCTGTCTATGAATCTCATACCCCTGAATGCATCGCAGTATGCCTGCAATTCACTTTAAAATTCATCATCGGACACCGCTACTGACAGTTTTGGTTTTTTTTGTTTTTTATTATTATTTACAGCATCAAGAATAATTTGCTCTCCAGTTGTTATCCAACTCACTTCATTATTCATTATGAAGGGCCAACTGTAGTGAGGTTTTCTAGCATAAAGGGCTAACCCTGTATAATTCAATGCGCAAGAAAGATTTTACTGATTTAACTATGCATTGCACAGGGCCAGCCAGCTCTTTCAGCAGCAGAAATATTGGACTTACAAAAATAATTATGTGCAGTATGTGATGGATAATTAAAACAGGACAATTATAAGCTTTTGAATTGTTCTTACCATTTCCTGCAGAAGCTCGACAACTTGTTGTATACAATCATTTACATCACAGGAGTCTGTTTTCAGTACTAGTTCTGGGGCTTCGGGCTTTTCATACTCTGCGTCAATCCCCGTGAAGCCTACAGAGGTTTTTTGAATAGGCAACAGGAGTGAGAAACGAGTCTCCGGTGTAAAAAGTAAATACAAAGATAACTACATCAAATACATACAGTTGTCAAGAAGCTGGAAAATTACTAAACTTAAAATAAGATCCACACACACACACATTATGTATGTGTGTATGTATTTATATATATTAATATATATAATATATAATAAAATAAAAGAAATAATATTTCCATCTAAAATGTCTCAGCTATTTCCCTGAAGGACTTGAACACATCCTTTACTCAAAAATATAACAATTATATATTATAATAAATATAAGCAGAAAAATAGCCAGATTTTTGGAAAAACAATATACCTAACTGCAAAAACTCTAGTGATATAGATTTCTATTAAAATTCTTCATTAAATATAATCCAACTCTCTCTTTTTCAGGAGATCCCTAGCTACAGAGCTGACTTATGCTAAGTTTAACTAAACCAAGAGTGCCATCCAGTGGTGCTTTACAGTACTGCATGAAACAATATATATATATATATATATATATATATATATATTATATATTGTACATCAGTGGATACAGCAATTCAGTTTCGCTCATGACACCTTTGCTTACTTACACACAGGTTTTGCCTTAAAACCCATTGTAAAAAAACCAATTTGGAGAAAGGTACACATTGACTAATAGTTTGTGAACATGGTTCTCTGCATACTGAAGGCCACAGACAGACACAGCAAAGTCTGCGGTAGTTCAACCGCTTCTTACCTTTGATTTCCCCGGCTCTGGCCTTTTTGTACAACCCCTTAACATCGCGCTGCTCACAAACATACAAAGGGGCATCCACAAACACTTCATAAAACGGTAGCCCAGCTGCCTCATGAATTTGTCGAGCATTGTTACGATCCTAAGGAGGTACCAAGTTAAATAAGTAAAGCAGGGTAACAAATTAACCAAATAGAGGATTTTTCCCGACATTAAATTCTAGGTTTAAAACATCATTCTTCTAGAATTTATAACAAATATGTACAAAAAAAAATCAGGGCAATTTCTAAGGAGCCAAGGGGAAATATATCAAATGAAGACATGTACAGTAGAGTATCAAGGAGTCTTAATTTACAAAGCAGCAGCATTTTCTATAAGTCAGGACTGACTTTTAGGTGCTCTGATCTAGTTGTATACTTAATTGTCTGCTACATTTCGCTACAGAATACTAAAATAATTCAAGTTTTTGGCTGGCTTACAAAAGGTACTTGCATTTGTGCAGCCTTGGGCCATCCCACTGGCACAATCATGAGTGTTTTGTGGGTCATGCTCCATGCACCCATATCTATGTGAAAATGAACGGTTGTTTACAAGCAAGTTAGGCCAATTCAGCGGATCGCTATGCGACTCCCCACCTCCAACTCGGCTGGGCCAGCTGAACCGGTTTTCAAAAATCTAGGTCGGTTCCAGGAGCTCACCTTGGCGTACGGAGATATGAAGCTGGCAATACACACAAGACCAGCATCTGCAAACAACTTGGCAACCTCAGCGATACGGCGAATGTTTTCCTCGCGATCTTCCTGCGTGAATCCAAGATTTTTACTGAGCCCATGACGGATGTTATCCCCATCGAGAGTATAGCAGGGAATGCCATGGCACACTAGGTATTCTTCCAGCGCCATGCTCACCGTAGTCTTTCCAGCACCGGATAGACCTAGAGATCAGAAAATGATCATAATGGGAAGGGTTAACTGAGAAACTTTTGATTGGGCTGCATTGTTGTCAACAGATTTACAAAAAAGCAGGTAGGTTTTAGTCAAACCCTGCCCCATAATTGTGAGGAGACTTTTCATATGTGAACATTTTGATGACCCTAGCGCTAACCCAGACTCCGGGCAGGCAACACAACAAATTTTGTGCCTATGAATATACAGTGCTGTGTAAAAATGCACTCTGCTATTGCCGTACATTACTGTGGAACCTATCCCACGTACACACACTCCCGCTAAACACGCCAAGATGCCATTCGGCTACAAAAAGTGCAGCCAAGCGGCACTGCAGAGCGTTTAACCAAGAAGGTACGGGTTTCTAGATCTCCCTTAAAGCATCAGTTATGTGTTAAATATAAAGCACTCCATTCCATCATTATCGGAAACTAGTTCTAATTTTATATTCAACATGCGTAGAAATGAACAAGCGAATGCTTTCCGTGAGTCTTTTTCTTTAATTTCACAGTCTAATGGTCTGCAGCAACGCAAAATGCATTTACCACATGTGGCAGAAGAATAAAACTCAACTGCAAATGCAACCAATATTCTGCCCATACAATAGATACAGCAAAGGGTTAAAGCTACAAAGGCCCCACCATACATACACGTCCTTTGTTGCACCCTTTTTACCAGGATGGTGAATCTTTGGTTCGCTGGCTCTACATGGCCATGATACCTGTTAGCCAGACTGTACAGCCACGAAATCCACTTCTTGTTCCCAGAACCTGGCCTCGCTTGTTCCTGCTGACATGATGAGCCTGATATGTAACGTTGGTCGCCCGCTGCATTCCCTGTAAGAAGATTTTTTGGTCAGGCTTGATACACCACATTTGCTATGGATGTTAAGAATCATTTTGCTTTGCATCGTACAGCAAAGTTTACTTCCAATATAAGAAATATAACCTACAAGCCTTGGACTGAATGCACGTGGGGCCGAAGCAAGCATTTTAATATCGCAAAACAACGATAAAGAATATGACTTCTCCCAAGGATGTTTTTCTTTTCATTCAGAACACCAACATAATACATTTATTGTATAGAAAAAGAGTAGTAGTAGTACAAAGTTGTTCAGTGAGTTTGCTCGATACGGATAGTCTCCTCGTCGGTAAGTCTGGGTACTAGAAATTGCCCAAGTCTCAGTGTTTTTCCTCCATTCTCAGGAGGAAGGTGCAAAATCTTAGGGTTACATAGTCTCAAGCTAACTCCTTCATAGTCAATATCACCTGATAACACCAGAGCCTCTCAATTAGTGTTTTTGCTACCAATTTGTTTGTATGCACGTTACTCAATTGAGTATACTTTTAAATAATGACAAATAAAGGTTTCCATGACAACATTCACCATATGGACAAAAGTATTTTTACACCTGACCATTACACCAACAGGGACTTTGATGACATCACATACACATTAATATGTAGCTGGTCACCACTTTGCAGCCGTAAACAGGCTTCCCACAAGATTTTGGAGTGTTTCCGTGGGAATTATTGCTCATTCATCCAGTAAAATATTTATGAGGTCAGGCACTGATATTGGACGAGAAGGCCTGGCTCGGGATCTACCTTCCAGTTTATCCTAAAGGTGTTCAGTTGGGTTGAGGTCAGGTCTCTGTGCAAGCTAGTCAAGTTCTTCCACACCAAACTCAACCAGCCATGTCTTTATGGACCTTGCTTTGTGCGCTATTATAATGGACAAAAGTATAGGAACACACCTCTTAATTAGTTAAATCAGGGTTTGGGCTAGGCCCAGTGAAGGCAAATCTTCATGCTTCAGCATACCAAGACATTTTGGACAGTGCTATGCTTCCAACTTTGTGGGAACAGTTTGTGGAAGGGTCTTCTCTATTCCAGCATGCCTGTGTCCCATAGCACAAAGCAAGGTCCATTAAGTTATGGTTGGATGAGTTTGGTGTGGAGAAACTCAAGACCTGCACAGCACCTTGACCTTAACTCCACTGAACAGCTTTGGAATGGCCTACTCATTCAGCAGCAGTGCCTGACCTCACAAATGCTCTACTGGATGAATGGGTGAAAATCTCCAAAGAAACACTCCAAAATCCTGTGGAAAGCCTGCTGTGGAAACCGTTATAGCTGCAAAAGGGGGTACCAACTACATATTACTGTCTATGTATTTAGACTGAGATTTCATTAAAGTCCCTGTTGGTGTAATGGCCAGGTGTCCCAATACCTTTGTCCATATAGTGTATATCATTGTAAATGTAACAAGTCACTACTTAGAATCTCCATAATGGCTCATTAAAGGGTTAATATTCAAAGAGCCTCAGGGTCAGCTCATTTACAAAGTTCTCTTCTAAATTCACACTTTGAAACATAGAACCTAACTGCAGGTAAGGACTATTCTGCCCATGTTTCCTAATCTAGTGACCTTAATCTGTACTTGATTTTATGCTCATGATATCTTTATGCTTATCCCATGCATGTTTAAATTCCCTCACCGTTAACTGCTACCGCTTCTGATAAGAGGCTGGTCCATTTATTTACCACCCTCTGAGGAAAGAGTTGTGTAACAATGTTTAGCCCAGTGAGGAGAACTTGAAGCAACCTTTTCTTCTGGAAACGTGTAACTTTAATAAATGTTGATCATCACTTTAGATGACACATCCCAAAAAGACTCAGAGTAAGTACTGGCCACTGATATCACCGAGGTAGCTGGTGATTAACAAGGCAATGAAAAATACTTGGGCACCGGCAACGTCTTTGTGTTTGGGGGGGGGTCATGTTCATTTTCATGTGTTCCCGAATACGAATGCGCAAAAAATAATAGCTTTGAGTTTTACTGATATATATTAGTAGCAGAAGCTAAAAGGCATGCAAAAGGTCTCTACATTCTGTGCAGACCACTGACCCGTAGCACCCCCCCCCCATCATTACCCCCAGAGTCTCTTTGTCCCCTTTTTCACTGCAGCTCTCTTTTCCTCCCCGTGTAGCTCAGGTATAGATTAACAAATCCCGGATTTGTAGGTATTAATAAATAAATGAAAACATAGCCTTGCAGGTATAAAGAGCTGAAAAATCACATGCAGACTCGGTACTGAAGGTACAGATGAAATAATGCATGGAAACCCCAATTTACAGGTCGCATACCCCAGAGGCCAGCCCTGGCACCCAGATTGCATCCACAGTGGGCTCCTCTCCGTCCGACTCTCACGCACCTGTGCTCAATGGAGCCCTGGGAGGTCATGATACACCTACATGTATGGGTTGTATGTCTTTTAATGATTAACACCTGAATAATTTATGCTTCTTTTAGTATGGCCCTACTAGTGCTCTTGCAAGTATTACTGCTAGGGCTCTTCAAGAAGCACATCAGGCTAAAAGAGCTTAGTGAAACAATTCAAGGACACATTGTTCTCCTGAGCGTTGAAAAACTACATTGAAAATCTCCAAGGGGCAGTACCCTGAAGAGATTTTGTGAAGTGGAACACACTCACTCACTCACTGAGTAGGATTGCAGAGTAATGAAGCAGGTAAAAAAACAAATAAAGATATATAATTGCCTGTCGTCTGTAGCATCAGTCACTATGGAGTTCCAGACTGCCTCTGGAAGCAAAATCAGCACAAGCACTAGGAGCTTCATTAATTAGGTTTCCATGACTGAGCAGCTGAACACAAACCAAAGATCACTATTATGCACAATGCCAAGTGTCGGCTGGAGTGGTGTAAAGCACATGACCACTGGACTCTGGAGCAGTGGAAACATTCTCTGGAGTCATAAAGCATCCTTCACTCTGGAAGACTGACGGACAAACCTGGATTTGGTGAATGCCAAGAGAAAACTACCGGAATGCATAGTGCCTACTGTAAAGTTTGGAGAAGGAGGGGTAATGGTCTGGCATGTCTTTCAGGGTTTGGGCCTCTTGGTTCCAGTGAAGTGTTATGTTAATGCTACAGCATACTAAGACGTTTGAGACAATTTTATCCTTCCAACTTTGTGGCGCCAGTTTGGGGAAAGCCTTTATGGGAACAAAGCAAAAGCCATAAAAAGACCTGGTTTGATCGGTTTAGTGAGGAAGAAGTTGAGTGGCCTACACAGAGTCCTGACTTTAACTCAACTGACACAACTGGGATGAGTTGGAACTCCAATTGCAAAACCAGGCCTTCTCACCCAAATTGCCTGAACTCACAAAAGCTCTTTTAGTTCCCACAGACACACTGAACCAGATAGCCAGCTTACTTTGTTGGACCGTCAAACTGTCTGAGCATGCTGGACAGAAAGTTGCATGTTCGGAGACCCTATTCATTAAAGGGCAAGTTGACGGCTTCTTAACTTGGCTACAGGTAGAGTTTGGCTAGCCAAGTTTAATTTACAGTCAAACCAGCAGATTTCTTCACCCGCTATAGAGGGCCAGCTCATCCCTTGCCACTGAAGACGGCTGCCAGTGTTGGTCCTTCATAACGCTTAGTAAAGTAAGCGAGATCAACACTTTCCTGCAAACCCTCCCTTTACTGAATAAACACCAAGGGAGTGCCCACTTTTCAGCTGTTCCTTGCCGACATTGACATATTACATGGATAATTTATTGACTCGACCCACTGCAGATGACACAGAGGAAGTTAGTTAAATGGTACATGTGACGGCCTTGGGTTAATAAGTGCTGTCCATACATAGTAGTTATGACCATCCGGGGTTAACGAGTGCCGCTTGTATCAGTTACTGTTTGAGTTGTGTATTTCCTTTCTCTATATGTGCTGTTTATTGTCTATGCTCCGTTCCCCTTCCCGTCCTACCCAATCCATGTACCCCATGCCCTGCCCACAGGCTTTGGCCCCTCGTAGCCCGGACAACCCCGCGGAGACTGGAGATCCCTGGTCGCTGGGACCGCTAGAGAAGCAGAGATCAGCCGGCAAGGTTATCGTACGCACGCTGGCTATCTCCCGGTCCGTCCCGGGGAAACTTTGAACTGCTGCCGAGTTATCCACCAGTACCCTGAGATCGCTGTCGCTCATTCGGGGTCACCCCGAGAACGATAGATAAGTGGAACAGCTTAAGCTATCACCATCTGAGGAAAGTGATGTGATAAATAACACTGGAAAGCATTTATCTTAACATAAGTGTCACATTTTGTAATAGAGTATATTTATTTATTTGAAAAATATTTCACCAGGAGGGCTTCATCCGGCTTTTTTGCTTTTTTTTTTTTTTATTTTAATAAAAGTATCTCCTGCCACCAGACTTAACTATGGCAACCTGTTGGCTCTGCAGCATTCAAACAGTTAATGTTTGCTAAAGTCATACAGAAATTGCAGGGCACGGTGGCCTAAGCGTGGCGCCAGACTGTCTGGGCAGGGCAGGAGGATGTGGGCATGATTTATGGTCTACTTCTCACCTAACCTGTATATAAGCCCGTGTGTTTCCCCAACAAAGTCTGTTACTTCCCTGGACATTAGTCTTGTCTCATGCTTCATGGGCTCGCTGGATCACTAATTGTCCTTTTCAGGACAATTACGGCACTGTACTCAGCTACGCCTCGGCGAGCTGCGGTGCCACGAAGCTAAAGACACCGGACCAGTTCTTTAGCCCTTCCTCGCTAGTGCCCGCTAGCGCTGGAAGCGGGTTAACCATTTCGGTCCCAGCAGGAAGCATCGCAGAACCAACGGGCGTCCCCAGCCAGGGTACAAGGCGTGCCCGTCACAGTACATTTGTGGGGACTTTTATTACAGGCGTCCACAGTGGCCCCTGATATAAATGTATAAATCCACTTGACGCCTCGTTCCGATGTGCCTTTTTTGCCCAAGCCAGTCTCTCTCAACTGTATGGCAACTTTAGAATTCTTTGCCCCCATCAGGGTATATTTATTCATTATCTGGACTCACCTATTTGTTGTTATGGATTTTGTCATTTATTTATTATAGTTGGGCTTCTTAACAACACGGCAAATAAGCAGATATATTACATACCGCCGATACATTTATCATCCGGATAAACCATAACCATCTCAACAGGTATGACAGCAGAACCTTGCACCTGTAATTTATTCGGACTTTTCGGTAGAGGAAATAAATGTTTCCAAAATACAGATCTATGCCAATCTGGCACCATACGGACCTTTCCCCGTCTAGTCGGGAAGAAGTAGTATATTGTATGAATGATGTGAGAAATCTGTATCTGGCTTCCTGTAGGATAATCCTACTACAAGTTACTCATTCATTCACACACATATATATATATATATATATATACCGTTTATAGAAAGGGTCTTGGATGCCATTCACTACTGTGTTCATTTAATGTATGCATGAAGTGCCACAGACAGGGCTGGGGAGCGAATGAAGCTGGTGATTACCTGCCCTGCTAAGCCTGTTCTCCTGCTGCACACCATCAACCCACCCCACCTACAGCAGAGCCGGATCCAGTCCTTGTGTAAGTGACTTATACTGGCATGCACTTTAATAACATCATCAACTTCCCCATAGTGCCTGGAAGCAGAGACCAGCCCTGCAGCCGGCGATCGCACAACTAGTCAGCCCGTCTCAGTTTAGGGAAGGATGCCTCCCTCTTACATCTCATCAGCCGGGCCATTCAAACCCGGCCCGTTTCCCGCACTCACCCAGTTCTGGAGCTTGCCGATCAGCTTCACCTTCTTGTTCCTGCTCTCCGAGGTGTCCATGTTCGCCGTAGGACCGCTGCCGGCCGGGTAAATGGCTGCGATGATGCGCGCGGACGATTTGTTCCCGTTAAGGAGACAGGGGAGTGTCTGATCGCACGCCGCCTCCACCGTCTCGCAGCCAGGCAGATCTCCTGCGATGTGACGCAATGATGCTGCGCAGGGCCTCGGAAGTGAGGCAAGTATGAGCTCAGCAGCTGCAGGAAAAGGAGGATCGCACAGTCTCCTACCGAGAGGGTCTGCTTTAATGAGGCGGGTTTCAAGGGGTTAAATGGGGCGTGGTCTTCTATAGGTCCTCTCACAGACAGATACCTACAGGCAGTCGTGGGCTTCAGTCTTGAGTTAACCTTGTCTGAGTGGGTTATATCCTCCCCAGTGTCTCCTTATTGATTCCGTCTGAAGAAGAGACCTCTGAGGTCCTCAAAGCTTATATATCTTTAAATATATCTCTATGACTGTAAATAAAAAGTATGGCCTTCCACCACACTCTATGTCTGTTGTCCATCGAATTCTGCCCTTTTTTTCTGGTTTAAAGACAAAACACAGCGCTTGGTCTGGGTTTATAATTTGGGTTAGCCATAGCCTATCCCTTACCTGTTTACATCCCTTTACTGTAGTAGCCTCTACTGCTTCTTCTGCAAGGAGGCTGTTCCACTTATCTACCACCATCTCAGGAAAGTGACGTGATAAATAACACTGGGTGTCACATTTTGTAATAGAGTTTATTTATTTATTTGAAAAATATTTCACCAGGAGTACTTCATCCGGTTTTTGTTTTTTGAAAGTTTCTCCTGTAGGCAGCCACCAGACTTAACTATGACAACGTGTTGGCTCTGCAGCACTTCAACTGTTAACGTTCAGTACCAGGCGGCTTAAGGAATACAAATACGTTTTAAAAACAGATTTTTTATTAAAACAAATTCACCGTATCAAGTGTAAATACCCGATCAATAATACCTGACATTTACATAGCTTACAAAGCACTGCGACGCACGCTCTATCTAGTTACATTTCCAGACAAAGCGCATACAAGGTGCTTGACACGGAAAGAACGGATCTGTAGTGACAAGTAACCGAGGGTGTTGAAGCGGTGAGTGGCCTCTAGACTGTCCATAAGAGAGCAGTGCTTTAGCAGGCTCCACGTGAGTCCCGTACTGAAACCTGCTCCCTCCTTTACAACAGGTGTGTGACAGGGCCAGGCTAGCTGGCTCATATGTTTGTGATACTGTGACCCGGTAATATTTTATAAGGCGTGTTATTTTGTAACCGGCCCAGAGACTGAATGTGGCTGCAGCTCCAGCCTTCAAAAGAACAATCAGGTAACCTGCCTGGGGCTCTTAATCAGCCAGCACAGCCCTGTCTGCCCAGACGGCCCCCGCACTACAGGGGGGATAACACAGGTGGGCAAACCATTGTATTCCTTAATCCCCTCACCTGATACATTGCCTGTGTACTCATGGGATTTGTGATGAGATGTGGCTGATGGGATTGTGGGTCGCGTTTGGTGCACATTGAATTGCGGGTATATATAAGTTTGAGGGACTGACTGGTGATTCCTCAGCCCTCAGACAGGGGTACCCAGCCTTGGGTACGGTGACCCTGTAACAAGGTGGTTCCTGGCAAACCATAAAGCATCCTTCACGTTGGGCATGGGCATCCTCAATGCCATCATCTGGAAAGATTCTGTAAAGTACTTAAGTTTAATCTCTACGGTTTCCAACAGATGCTCTGCAATCCGGCACTACCAGGACAATGGAAGAGATGTCTCCTCTATGGTTGGCTGTGATGAGCTTGTGGGGAGTTCGCAGCTCCTTCACAACTTTGCCACTTGAATCAAGGCATAGTCCGGTTATGAGGGATAGTGACATCCTAGTTATCCCACTTGCCTCACACGGGGAGTAGGGAAAAAGCAGGACATTTATTTTCCTGCAGAGCCTTTCCTAAAGTCTGTGAGTCCTATATACACAGTTACAAACATGGATGAAGCCATATTAGCCCCAGGACCGTAGTAGATTCCAGGGCCTCAAGAAGAAGTCTGAATTGTTAGTCTAACAAAACAACCGATAAGTGGTAGAAATTTTAAGAGCTATAAACTGATCCAAAGTGACATATTTGTCACCTTTATTGAAAGGCTCTATTATTTGTCTCAATAATAGACTTTAGATTTTTGTGCAGTTGTTTAAACCTGTCATTTTAGGGGTAGTTGTGTGTCGCAACTGCATGGTTCTTGGTTCCGGGGACTGCCACGTTAGCGATGCAGCCCTTCGAGAACAAAATACTTCCTGCTAAGGTCATGTGATTGCTGTGACAGCCAATTGGGATTCATCCGAGAGACGAGCAGGATGTTACATTGTGTTCCTCGAGGAACACTTCGAATAATGTCACATGAACAAATTTAGCCCCCTTCGAATAATGTCACATGAACAAATTTAGCCCCCTCAAAACCCTTACTTGTATTTCCAAAAATTACTTTTTTTCTTTTTTTTACCAAATTTATTTCATATTTCTTTGAGCTGAATTAGGCTAGCTTAGTTGGTAGGTGGTATAGAGGGTTAGTGTTGTTAGGGGAGGTTAGACAGTTAATGTGGTTAGGGAGGAAAAATATTCAATCTTGTCTTTACGTTATTATTGCTAGGCTAGTTTGGCGTGCAGGTAGTGGAGGATTGCTGGGTTCCTCCAAACTTGGTGGTCCCTGACCCCTTTTGATGCCAGCAGAGCCGGCCTTAAGTGCTCTGGTGCCCTGTGTGGACTACTCCTCTGGCGCCCCCCATCCCCCAAAAAAAGGAAAATAATCGCCCCCCTCTGCCCTTTCTCACTGCTTCCCCCCTCTGCCCCTTCTCGCTGCCTTCCCTCCTCTGCCCCTTCTCACTGCCTTCCCCCTCTGCCCTTCTCACTGCCTCCCCCCTCTGCCCCTTCTCACTGCATTCCCCCTCTGCCCCTTCTCACTGCTTCCCCCCTCTGCCCCTTCTCACTATCTACCCCCTCTCCCTATCCTTACTTACCTTGTTGCCAGAATCCTGCGGTGGGAGCGGGAGGCGTCCGTCTTCCCTCTCTGCCGTGGTGCACGCTTTACAGCTGAGCGCCAGAATAATTCCGGCGGTCAGCATGAAACGCCGGCACCGCGACAGAGTCACGGAGAGTGAGGGGCGCAGAGCAGTTGCTTAAAACTTCACAAGCGACCGCTCGGCGCCCCTGCCCGGGACTTAAATTAAAACAGTTTTTTTTTTGTTTTGTTTTAACTTTATTTAACATCCTCCGTGCTAAATAAAGTTAAAAAAAACTTTATTTAACTTGGAGGATGTTAAATAAAGTTAAAAAAAAAACCCAATGTTTTAATTTAAGTCCCGGGCATGAGCCCCTGTTGCCATGGCGCCCTGTGCGGCCGCACAGGTCCCACACCCCTAAGGCCGTCCCTGGATGCCAGTGAGTCACTTAATTTCATACATTTTCTTATTTACTAATTATTTTTTCGAAAATTTGTTTACATGTGAGAGCTGTACAGGGTATATGTTGTACTTTAGGATTTAAGAGGGGAAGGACCACAAGCTAAATCCTCCGGGTTGCCCAGACTATTTTGGTACTGTATGGGGCCTACCATTGCCGTCTCTAAATAAAGGCCACCACCGCTCAGCACACAATTATTATACAAACCCAGAATTATTTAATTTAGATTTTTATTTAACACCCCGGCCTGTGGCATAACAACTGGTGGACCCCATGCACAAGTGCTTTATGTAATCTGGGACTACACAAGTGCTTTGCGTGATCTGGGACTACTTGTCCTAAGGTACACCAACAAAATGAACGAGTATGTCCTGTCAACCAAACCCGATGAAAACATGGTGCCGGTGTGTGTGTCAGAGGAGTGAGCCGTGTACTGGTCAGAAAGCCCCAGTGCATCATAGGCTATAATACAATCTTTAGAAAAGCAGTGAGGAGGAATTAATATTGTGTTTTTTCCGCACTAGTAGGTCTTTCTTTTGAAGAAATGTTTTTTGATGGTAGACATTATTTTAAAGAAACCCCCCCCCCCCATGTTTGGCAGTTTTACCCATATAAATTAATATTAATTAAATTGTTCTAATTTGGAAACTACCCTATATGGTCAGGATATATTTTGTTACAAGTTGCATATTGCTTTTTTCCTCTTTTTTTCCCCACATCAAATTTAGAATGGTGGGACTCTTAACTTGAATATTAGTAACAGATGTCAAAACCACTTCATAAAAGTATGTCACTTATAGATTTAGATATATTTATATATTTTTTACAATTTTTGTTATTTTGTATTACATTTATTTAGTGCACATTGTGTGATCGGTCACTGAGTAACAGTGAGACGAGACGCTATTGGGGTCTCTATAGACCCCTAGAGTCTGTCTTTCGGGCATTTAAGTCCCTATTGATTGTAATGGTTGTTACATTCGATCTGATAGCTCTGGGTCACAAATTTTGGACCGAGCTGTCAGGGGGAAGAGTAGGCTGCTAATACCCTGTAGGGAATACGTTCTTGGTTTTCAAGGACCATTTTTTGTAACGTATAGCCTACGTCACCGGTCCTCAAGGGGTTAAAGAACAATATCTAGGTTGTGTGGGCACACTATTCATGGAAAAAGGTGAATTGTGGTTGTATCAACATATGGTAAAAAGGGCAAAAAAGTTCCTGTCATCTCCTGCCCCAAAATAGTGTAGAATATAACAGAGCCTTTTTCTCCCTTTTTTAATATAAGTGACACCTAATCATAAGTAAAATTGCAAAATTGGTTGCTTTTTATTTTTTGTTTCTGTTTTTGACATATTATCCATACTAAGACTATACAAACAAGTATTATAAAGTGAAAACCCTATCTGTCCTTGAATAAGACGATATACGTGTAGAACACTAAACATGAAAAAATAGGAAAATCACAATTAAACAAATATATGGCCTAATTGCAAAAAAGCTCTGGTCACAAAAGAGACTAAAACCCATGATCATGAAGGGGTTAATGACTCTCATTTGTAGTAATGTACACTACCTCCAGGGGTCTAAAGAAAAAACTCATAACACAGGCTGTTGTAACTTAAGCAAGCCACCAGAGGTCACAAGAAGCTGTCAAATAATGTGTCATGGGTGCAAGATTAAATGTAATTAAAGAGTAACAAAATCACATCTCAATAGAAAATTAATTAACAATTATTGCATGAAACAATATATTAAAAATTACTGAGATAATAAAGACGTAATCATTTCACAAACGCTTCCTTCAGGTGTAAGGATATTAATATTTCTTAAACTATATTGTAAGCTCGTTTAAGCAGGGCCTGTCTGACGGGTTGTCTCTGTAAGTCAAACTGTTATGTTACATACTACTTGTTATGTCCTGTCCACCCATTGTACAGCGCTACGGAATTTGATGGCGCTATATAAAAAATTAATAATAAATAATTATTTATGGCAGGAAATACAATAAACAATGATAATGTTTAGCCTAGGTTTAGGCTGATGTCTGTCATCAATGATAATAATATGTTGAGGTCCGATCTCAGTTCCATGAATAAGTTCTTATTTTTGCAAAAAGTAACGGTATTTGGTATGAGGTCCATCTTCAAGGGCTCGAATACAAATCATGCAGATCCAGAAACCAAGAAGTCAAGTTATCTGCTCTTATGGTGAATCTATAAGGTGGGTTTAAATGAATTTAATAAATAAATAAATAAATGTAATATATTTCACTTATTTTAATCTGTAAGCAACTTTATGTGTGTTTTGTTTAGTGAACTGTAAAATGTAGGTGCACCTAGTAAATGGAAATGTGTAAATAGCTATGTTTTAAGTTTGACAATCAATGAACAACACAAATACGATATAGATCAATAAAAAAGGCTAAAATTATGTTGTATAAGTTTGACGCACTAGTGACTAGACCATGTAAAGAAATAATACTGCAGTAAACTAATACTTCATACATAAGTAAGTATATCATTGGTGGCCTAAAAAATGGTTTACTTTTAACTAATAACGTGACTGAGCAGGATTTTAGTTTGTATAATTAAAAGGTGTCAAGCTTAATTTATCATGTCTCAACTGGAATGTCCGGTATAACTTTAACCTGACGCACTAGTTAGACATGTGTACAGAATCATTTTTCAGTTCGTTTTTGGACAACAAATTCGGTTTCCTGTCCATTTGTTTTGGACGGAATTTTAGGGCCCATTTTAATTACAGGAATTAAGTTTGTTGTCCCACACCAATATTTACACACTTTCTCACACGCGTTCTGTTCACTCTCTCATGCTCTCTGAAAGTCTCTGCCTAGTCTCTTTTCTTTCTTTGTCTGCATGGACATAACTTCCCGGCGAACTTCCACAAAAATGGCGGAGCTTCTGGTGCTCCGATCAGGGAAGAGGACGTCACCAGAAGCGCTGCCTTTTTGGTGGAAATTCACACGTGTTTATCGAAAATAAAAAAAATTAAAAACTGGTGGAAATTAGTTGATTTTAGGATGGCTTCCTATTACACCATTTCAAATGTGACAGCAGCTGGTCACAATCTGTTCCTAAATGGACAGCCCAATCTACCTGACACCCTCATTGAAGAAGAATGCATATAAAAGTACTATGTAAGCATTATTCAAAACACTTACCTAACCTAGAAGCTGCTACTCAGTTGCTGCAGCTGCCTTCCTCTTCCGTGGTCCAATATTTTTTGCCACTCAATAAACTGACACTGGAGCTGACTGGAGGTAAGTACGGTATATCACATGCAAGGAGATGTGTTCAGCACCAGCCCTAGCGCTCCCTTGACCGTGGGTGTCCTGTAACATTTGTCCAATCAGTAGCGTACCTAGTGAGGGGCAGGGAGGGGGGCGGTCCGCACCGGGTGTTGCTCATCAGTGGGGTGCCGGCACACCTCCAGAGACAGACAGTAATGTCCGCAGCAGGAGGAGCAGGCTCGGTTGGGGAGATCAAAGATCCCCTGCGACCGGCTTAAAGTCAATTAAAGGAGCGGGAGGTCTTTTGAGTTAATGTTTGTGAATGAGTGTGTGTGTGTGGTAGCATGGATGTGTAAGTGTGTGTGGGGGGTGGCATGGCATAGCGAGGCTGTAATCACATTCCTATCATGCACAAGTTACAGCATGCACTGGCTGCCTGGGCATGATAGGAGTGTGATTGATGTTAGCAATTATATATATATATATATATATATATATATATATATATATTAGTGTTAAATTTTTTTGTTGTTGATTTTTTTCTCCAATTTTGGTCCAACCACACGTTTATTAAAAGTAACACACCAAAATTGGACAGAGAAAAATCAATAACAATATTAATATATATATATATATTTAATTGCTAACCGTAATTGCACTCCTATCATGCCGAGGCAGCCAGTACATGCTAGAACCTGGGCATGATAGGAGTGGGATTGCTGTTAGCTAAGTGAATGCTGAATTTTCGGTTTCGGTCCAGAATTTTCATTTCGGTGCACCCCTATACTAAGCCAGACACTGAAGTGGTAGGCCTACACCACATCAATGTTTGGCTTAGTATATAGTGATAGGGGTTATGCTGCATTATTGTCAATGTCTGGTTCAATGTATAGTGATAGGGATTATGCTGTAACACCGTCAATGTGTGCCTCAGTATATAGTGATAGGTGTTATGCTGTATCACTGTCAATACTGCCTAATACTGCCTAATCACTGTCAATACTGCCTAATACTCTAGGTATGCCGCTCCTGGACGAGTGCCATGAATACCTATTTGGCAATAAAGACGATTACATGTCACAGAAAACAATTTAAGGTGGTCGAATACTAAAGTAAAATGCTTTGCTTACTATGCTAGTGGTGCATTGCTTCACTGCCTGGTGAACAGGTGTAACTAGTAGACTGGGGCAGAGACCTTGCTGTAATATTCTGAGCCGCTGTAAATGCATGTCTGTCCCACATACCAATTAGTATTTATGGCTGCATTAGACTATGATAGACTATGTCCGGCAACTGCTTTGAGGGCAAATAGGGTCTAAAAGAGGGACATTTCCATGTCCCAGATATGTTGATGGACCTTCCTCCTATGTCTTAATTGCCATCTATGAGTATTAATAAGCACTGTATTACTGTATTTGCTCGATTATAAGACCACCCCCCCAAAATCTGAATATTAATTTAGGATGCAGACAATCCCCGCTGCTAACGGCACCTCCTTCCGGCGGAAGTTGCCTACGCGAATCGCATAGATGTCTATCCGCTGCCCCGACTACACACCAGGAAGTCAGAAGCATCGGTAATTTTGGGGAGTGTTAAATGGGGGGCATTAGACAGGAGGATCCAGATCCCCTGCAGCACTGCGGGGGATCTGGATTTTAGTCTCATAGTCATTTGCTCCGAAAAAAAACCTTGTCGAGCAAATAAGGTATTTGCATTCTATGACCTACACCAAATTTGTATTTCAGGTTTCCATAGTGGCTTAAAAAAGTCAATCCTCATTTGGGAATCGACATGAAAAAAATCGACTTTGTATTGCATATCAGGAAGTTGCATTCTCTTCTGGAACGAACAGATGACTCTACGTGGTCCTTGTTATTGACATTATCTAATTTTTTAAGGGCCAGAGGAATGTTCTATCCCCTTATGCTAAACATAGAGTTAAAAATGCATTTTCTTTGACACATCATCATTCCTTCTGTCCAAAAGGAACTAGTAATCACAAGTGTTAAAAAAAGAGTCATGTCAGTTTGTAGATGACCATAAACTGGACCAGCTGCAACGGCCTTGACCACAAAGCAGACTGGATTTGGGTGCGCCATGTCATCTGTGTGTTCTGGGATAAACATAGTTTAATGTAAAATTAAATGAATGGCTTCTTTCAGTATAAAGTATAGTGAGCAAGAAACCAAGTCATTTTAAATACAATTTATATAAACATCTTACTAACCATGCCTGTACTTTACTTTCCAGGCTTGGGCAGGGTGGGGGGGGGTGCATATGCAAACAGTTTTCACTTTGATCTGGGTATTTTTCTCTCTCTATGGATAAGCTGAATATGTTTCATATAAATATCTAGTATGTAGTTTAGAACAGTGGTTGGAAAGCGCCCCTGGCTTTACTTTCCATGTGACTGCAATGGGTTTGCTTATTTTGCCTGTTAATATATTGGTTGTTTAGAAAGCCTAGGGACAGCTTATCATTAAACTGAATGTGATTCAGTTTAACCCCTTCACGACAGAGCCCGGGCTCACAATGCATTGTCATTAATGAGTTTAAGGACAACATGTTTTTAATGGGTTAATGACAAGTGACGCTTAGTGATTCAGTGAAGAAAAATTATAATGTGTTTGTATTGGCAACATTAATTTGGATGATATTTTTTCTATGCCTATAGATGGCTTTGTCCATACAACACTTTTAAAGGAATCCCCTGGCGTGTGGACATAACATTAGAGCGCCACATCTTTGAACATTGGGGTGGCTAACCAAACATTGAGACAAGCAATAAAGGATCATGTTCTTCGTTCAATAGTCTGTATACAGTATATTATTTAGCTTGCTCAGTGGGCTACTTAGGTTGGCAGAAGGAAGTCAGAGTTGTACTGTTTTATAATGAGATTGCTGCAGTACTTGTTCTCTGGCATGCAGCTCTCCTACATAGTCTAAACCCTTACTGTATATTACATAGTGGCCATGGTGAATTTGCACATGCTTGCTTCAGGACATTAACTGAGCAATGTTAGCTATGTTGAGGCCAGGCAAACGCCCTGTGGCCCCATACTCTGTGTATAATAAATACGGGCTGCTGCACACTGGGTGAGTATAAAAACATAATGTGCATAAAAACCCTGTCAACCTGATCATGCTTTTTCTACTCCGTCATTCATCTGTTGGAAATACCCATTACCAGTGGCGGAACTACGGGGGTCGCGACTGCGACCGGGCCCTGGAGTTCGGCCCGTCAGGGGGGCCCAAGGGGTGCCGAGCGGTTCCTGAAAACGACTGCTCGGCACCTCTTGGGCCCCCTGACTGACAGAGCTCCGGGACTCCTCTGCTCCTCGCCGCTGCCGCCGCCTGCCTCACCGCTGCAGCAGACTGCAGAGGCCTGCCGCCCCCACCACAGGACTCGCACGGTAATGACCTACAAAGGGGGTAGGGAGGGAGAGGGTAAGCTCGTGAGAAGGGGGGTAGGGAGAGGTAGATCATGAGAAAGGGGGGTAGGGTAGATCGTGAGGGTAGATCGTGAGAAGGTGGGGTTGGGAGGGAGAGGGTAGATCGTGAGAAGGGGCTTAGGGAGAGGGTGGATAGTGAGAAGTGGGTGTAGGGGGAGGGTAGATAGTGAGAAGGGGGTAGATGGGTTGGGGGTGGGGGTCCCTTAACAGATTCTCGCACCGGGGCCCTGGGGTTTCTAGTTATGCCCCTGCCCATTACATGATTAAACAGCTGGCCAATGTAGGCTGTGCAGTGTCATTTTTCCATACTGCATACTGTCTCCCTCTTGTGTGTTGTCTAGATTTATACAGTGCTGCGGAATATGATGGTGCTATATAAAACAATAAATAATAATAATGAGTTAGGTCTTAAAACTGGAGAGAGGTCTCACATGCAGAGAACGATACACACTGTGAATGTTAGAGTGCTCCATTGTGTATCCAAAATGAGATTACTTGGACAATCATATTATGCCTATTGAAGATGCAACTAAGAAAAACTGAGAAAATTCCTTGGCTAAGGTTCCCAGATCCCTTGTATGGCAGTGAACATGGCGAAAGAAAATAACAATTTGATTGACCCAAATGATTAGTGGAACAAGGCGCAATGTTGTCTGTTCCTTTACTACCACAAATATCTCTACTGGGGTTCTTTCAGTGGAATACTAGGCCAACTAGACTTAGGGCTGCAGGTCCAGAGAAGCTGTAGCTCCTCTTCCATATACCGTAGCCGCCTGGGTTAGTTAAAAGGCAAATGACTGGTATCTCCTCAATAGGCCCATTAACACTATGGAAGACAGTGCAGTTGTGCATCCTTAAAAGGTTGCGCTTTGGGATATGACATCATAGCACTCAGCACTAAAGACTGCGGTGCAGAAGAGGTGCTGGTGGCACTGTCCAGGATTAGTCCTAGCATCAAAAGTAAATACGGCACTGGGTTCCTTCATAGAACTTAGGGTGACTGCTGAAGAAGAACACCTGGATAAAACATTATTGTAAATGCACGGATATTGGTAAATTCAGTTAGTTATATTTTGCAATATAAAATATAACTAACTATTGCATATTGGGTGCAAAGACTTGGGTTAATGATGCCTAAGAGTGATTTTGAGAAATGGCTAACACAGTCCCAGAATTACATTAGAAATTAGAAACAAATCTTGTGTGTATCATAGGACTAGCTAAATTACTTTCCAAGATCTGCTATGCTATGATTATTACACTACATTAAGTATTTTTGCCCTTTTGTATAGTTGATCAATCCAGGAAGCATTTATAATGGTTGTGCAGGAGAGTTCAGAACAGGATATTGGGTACATATATCAGTCCTGCCTCAGTATGCTAATTATTTTGCAAGTATACTAACGGGGAAAAAGAGCAGATTCTAAGCAGATTTAATAAATTGTCTAAAATTTTATACTAAACGCTGAAGAGGCAGCACAAGCTGTAAAAAGATCTGAGTGGCTTTTTTATACACATTACTTCTTACACGGAATCCTTGCCAAAATTATTACATCAAGTGGCGTGTGGGAAGAAATATTACTGCCAGACCATCAATGCACGTTGTGTTATTGAGAGAAATAAGCTACAATTTAGAAACACCTCCTGTCATTTTCCAAAATATTTGCCCTTGAGCGTGCTTTTTAGTATCATATTAGTTCCCCACACCATAAGCATTCTAAAAAAAATGTTTCTAATTAAATGTTTCCAATTCTGTCTGCGTGTATCATCATAAAAGCATCCTTTGGCATTATAATTCTTCTGCATTACAAATAAAGTTTTGTGTTACACGCATTTATATTTAAAATCTGTATAATGGAAACACATTTACTGTTTCCGTTGTTTTTCGTCAGTTTCTTCATGAGACGCATTTCTGAAGGACACAATAAGCAACCGTCCAAAGGGAAGTCTTTCTGGCTACAATTTTCAATAGCTATACTGTAAACATAACAGATATTATGCATCACGTTTGTGCAACAGATTGACGTAGTTATGAATTAATCTAGAATTTTTATCAGTCAAGAGATTACACTAAAAGGTAAAGTTATAAGAGGTAAAGTTTTAAGGACCATAGTCTCAGAACTATCCTAGAGTACCAGAAAGGGATTAACTGAAACCATCAGAAAGTCCGGGGGCAGTGTTTGATGTGAAATGTAAAACAAACATGTATGGTTTTAAGAAGAGAATTAGTAACCTTTTAACTGAGATACGTTTATCTAAGGTAAGTGATTTCAACCCTAAATTTGCATTATGTTGCCTACTGGTCAAATGATGAAAATAAGAGGGGTTTACTGTGTATGGTCACTCAATAAAAAGAAATTAGACTCACTATAAAACATTTATTTGACTGGAATAAAAGGTTTGCAAACTGCTCAAGACTATAGGCAGTGAAACTGTTAGCTAGAACTTGGAACTGAGATAAGTATTTGATAACTTCTGTGCACTTAAGAGACTAGAAAGGTACTAGTATTTTTCCAGTCTCAAAACTAAAAGGCTGAAAGCTTCTCGTGATACTAGTGACGAACGGGACATGATTAGGTTAAGATGTCCCTGTTTTCATAGGACAGTCCTTTTATGGAGAGCTGCGTCTTTGGTATTTGTTCCCATAAGTGTTATCTAAACATCTAGTAAACCCAACGGTAAAGTAAGCTATGACCAAATTTATGTGAACACCTCTCCTCACTGACAGTAGAATATGTTGTACCAAAGGGGGGGTGTCACATACAGGATCCACCGAAAGGTGGCAAATAGTTTAGGTATGCCCCTGCGTAGTGCGGCAGTCAGGCCCAATGGCCGTCCCTCAGCGCTTCGTCCCACGTCTTAAAAGGGGTGGGACGAAGAGGTGAGGCACGGCCATTGGGCGGCGCGGTGCGTGCAAGCTGGCCGCTTTCAATGTCGCTCGCAGCTACTTTGGTGGCGCAATGGGCCACTTGACTAGACTTGCCCCCTAGGCCTTAAGCTGCCAGCCCTGCCCTGTCCATGGCCAAGCATTTGAATACAAGGTCAGTATGCACAACTCCAAGTGATGGTTGGAGTGGTTTAAAGCACACTGCCATTAAACACAGAAGCAGTAGAAAGGGTTTCTGATGAATCACTCTTCACTGGAAGTCTGATGGAGGAATCTAGGTTTGGCAGATGTCAGGAGAATGCTACCTACTGTAATACATAGTGCAAAGTTTGCTGAAGGAGGGATAATAGTCTGGGGCTGTTTTTTAGGGTGTGGGCCTTAGTTCCAGTAAGGTGTAATGTTAATGCTACATCACAGAAAGACATTTACATAGAAACATAGAGGAATTCACGTGGCCCATACAGAGCCTTGACTTCAACCCCATCGAACACCTTTAGAGTAAAACAGAGATTGGAAGAGAGATTGTGAGCCAGGCCTTCTCGTCCTACATCAGTGCCTGACCTCACAAATGCCCTACTGGATGAATGGGCACAAATTCAGACATTCTGTGGGAGGCTGTTATAACCCAAAAGGGGCCCAACTCCATAACAATCCCGTGGTTTTGGAATGGGATGTCCAACAAGCTTATATAGGTGTACTAGTCAGGTGTTATATACTTTTAGTTATGTTCTGTATATTACCTTTGATTGATATTAACAAGCACTACACACATGCAAATTAAGGTACTTACAAACTACTTCAATACGTACTATATGTTGAGTGTCCCTTTTAGCGTGTCAGTCAGATTTGCAATACTGTTTCTTTTCCCGTGTTTTCATAGTAAAAAATGCAAAATTACATGGGTGAGAAATACAGTATTAACTGTATTTACTTGAGATTCATTTATTACTGTTTTTTAAACTGGATGTTCATTATTTAAATATTTAAATATGGAATTCATTTACTTGAGATACATGTATTTCAGGTAATAAAATCCTTGTGGAAATGAACCACAAACGGTTAGCTAATGTAATTAGCATTCTAATTAGTTACTAGTAGAGCCATATTTCGCTTTCTACCTTTAAATTTAAAAACCCTCCCAAAGTGGCTCTACATCTTTAGAAATATGTGGAGCACTGCCCTGAAAAGACCTCTGGCAGCTCCTCAAGCTTAACTATGGAAACCATTATCAACAAAGCTGTTTACTGGGGGGTTTTTCGAGCAGAGCAATAAAAATTATGAATTAAAAAGTTCAGTCTGCCATAACGAAGCCAAAACACAATAAACATTTGGTTACCAAAAAATAGTACAAATTGTATCTCACAATAGTCGTTTTGCAATTTTTGCAATGCAAATGCATATACCTGAAAATGAATCTATAAGTTACACTGAAGATCATTTATGAAATGTTCTGAAATTTAGATTTGTTCTATGACATAACACTTGAAAGGTGTCTAAATGTTCTAAAAAAAAAAAAAGAAATTCACTGAACATGTACATGTTTTTAATGCCTAGAATGGGCAAATGATGTGCTGATATACAAATTCTCATATTTATTATGGAAACCTCAGCTCCATAATATAATGACAGTATGTTATATCTTCTCCACTGCATTATGTATTAGGCAGCTCACTTGACCTCATCATGGGCCATTATGAGGGTTCTTCCACATTCAAATATAAAAATATAATATAAATATATAATATATAAAAGAAAAATATAAGTAAATTAAAATACAAAATGAAACAACAAATACATAAACATAAATAATAATACAACAATAATATTTTTATAACACATAATCAATGGTATTGCTGGAGCTGATCAGTTTTTGCAGAAGAAAGAACTTCATGCCAAGATGGAATATGTCATTTTACAGCAGTTGTGTAGTATATGATCCTATTTACTACACCAGATTTTTTCTATATGTCCTTTGTTTAATTGTAATTATATACTCTTTGCCTAATGTACAGATTTTTCAGAATTAAAAGAGAACAATCATTTGGATTATTACCAAACCATCTGCAGCCTGGACTACTGGGCAGCTATAGCATCATGCTAATGTAATTATGTCTGTCTCTGATTATTTATGATTATTTACAAAGATTGTTTCCCCCCCCAGAAAGAAATGGAAAAAAATGATTTTCATTTATATTTTTGTACTGATTTATGTATCGTTGCCATACCCAGGGGATGTTGAGACATGATCTACTTGCTGTCTCGATTATCTACAGACAACTTCCAGTAATTAAAAACAATTTCTCATCTGTAGGCTATTCTTATCTTTGAAAAGCGTGGGAAACATCAATACCTGGTACATTTAGCACATGTGTTTTAGCTAGAAAAAGACTTCTAATTATTGTCTTCATATTATATTTTGCACTTTCCCCAAACCTTACATTTCTGTATTTTTGTTTACAGATTAAAATACACAGTAAAAATCATCTACTCAATATGGGGAAAGGTATCCTTAACTTACCCTCTTTCTCAAAATGTGCATTATTACCCATGACAGGATTATGCTGGCCTTGCCACAGGCTGCCACCTAAAGTACAAGCTATAGGGTTTAAGTAGTTAAAAGTTGTGGTGGCAGCAGTTCACTAGGGTGAAAATTAGCAGACTCTTTCTGGACTGGACTACGTAAGAACACAGAAATCTCATGAAGCTTCTTGACCGTTTAGAGTGGCATAAAGTGCAGACAGGAAATGTTTGGACCCAAAGCATCTTCGTCAAGCCTTTAAGCTATGAGAGATTGCTGCATTGCAGTGTTTTTGATCCTGTGTTCATACGTGTTCTTACAGTAATGTTGATTCAGCAAATGGCTCAACTCATTTTTCGTTGAGGCATTTCATACTCCTCTCTGAAAATACATACAGTACATATACCTGGACAATTTCTAAATGAGATTGGGAAAAGTAGCGGGACTAGCCACACTTATTGGTTAGGAAAAGGAGGTCTCTAACATAACAAGGGCAGTGTTTCTTACAGAAATAACATATGTACACTACAACTAATGGATTGCAGTAAGCACACACATGGAAGAGGCATATGGCTATCCTGAATGTACGATGAGACCAAGCACTGGTTTTGGTCTGAGTGTTTAAAACATGCTAGGTGGGCCATATGGTTCTTATGTACCATCAAATGCCGTTTCTAATGATAATAGTAGAAAATAGGGTTCTATTAACCTATTAAATAGCACTGCACAATATGATGGAACTTATATTGTAAATTAGTAAGAAATAATATCTACTTGTCAGTGACATTATGGAAGTAATGAAATGTTTGCTATGACCATGATGGCCAATGAGAAAGACAACTCTGGGCGATCTCATGCAGTTGTCTACTCCTTCTCACCTATACTTAGCAATGTCTAAAGTAGCTGTGGAGGGAAGATCACTCTATTAGGGAAATTGAGCTCCCCTTTGGGCTGCAGGTCAATGTTCCAGCAGCCTTTACTGTAGCCTGTTCATTTATAGTAATGTCGGTGCTTGGAGATGTCATGTCTCAACACTCTGCACAAAGAGATTGTTCTGGGCAAGGAAGAGGTCCTCGAAAGTATGGGAGCAACATTAAATGAGAAAAGTCCTTTTCCTCCCCTGGCAACATTCAGCCTATTTAGTCTGATCTAAAATATGGGAATGCATTCTTACTTAAAGGCCCTGTTACATTAGACACCCTACTGGCTGCTTTTAGTAAGCCAGTGGCCCAAAATATTTACAATTGCTTTAGAGAAGAGGCCGATGCTGAGCATATGTTTGCTAGAGGCTTCTCTTTGGTGAGCTGCAGCTGACAAAGAAGCAACAACCTTAGCTTCTCTGTAATGTAGAAGAGAGGAAACGTCAGTGGGCATGTGGAAGAGTGTTGTATATACGTGATGGAGAGTGTATGTATGATGAATGGTGTGTGTATGTACGCGCTGTATATATTGTGACAGTCATGTTGGATTGGTGGTGGATGGGAGGTATGTTTCTCCTAGATGCCGTTCCTATGTGGAGTAACACCTGAGTCTTCCACCTGCTAGGTGATTAATTAAAGAAGGAGAGGGTGGATATAAAAGGGAAGCCAGGAGGGCAGGGGGCTCTCTGGCTGAGGACACAGAAAGCCTGACTGTGTGAGAGACGTGTGAGTAAAGGTTGCTGGACATATTATTGTTAAGTTGGCAGAGAGAAGCTCTCCAGCTGGTAGTGAGGGACATCCTCTGTATAGTAAGTGCCGGACAGGCAAGGTGTTTCTTTTGCTACTGTTATATTTCTTTTGTCCCTGCAAACTTTTTCTAATAAACCTGACCCTGTGTCAGTTTGCACGAACTATTTGCCTGGTTTGATTGAAGACAGCGCTTGTCCCTTGACCTCAGCGAGGGGCGATCCCAGACCTACCTCACAATTGGTGGAGAATGCGGGTAGGCATTGCCTGGGACTACCGACCGGGGTGACGCAACACATTTAAGTGTCATAAAATGGATGACGTGGTGACTGCCTTGGTGCGATCGGCTTCTGCTCAGCTGGAGGCTACCAGAGAGCAACAGCGCACAAATGCAGCTCAGCAGGAGGCAAATATACACTTGCAGGAAGCAAACCGCCTGTTGGCAGCCCAGCTGGTTGCATTAACCGAGGCCACTAACAAGGACCGCCAGACGCTGCAGGAGGTGGTGCAGGGTATGGCACATCTACCAAACACGCAACCAGAATCCCCGCACAGGAGTATCCCTGTGGGCCACTATTTGCAAAAGATGACCCCAGCGGATGATGTGGAGGCGTTCCTCGCAACGTTTGAAAGGATAGCTATGCAAGAAGCGTGGCCAAGGGCACGTTGGGCAGGCTTGGTGGCCCCATTCCTTGTAGGGGAAGCGCAAAAGGCTTATTTTGATCTTGAACCGGAGGCAGCCAAAGACTTTGATAAACTCAAAGCGGAGATCCTTGCTCGTTTGGGTGTCACTTTAGCTGTCAGAGCTCAGAGAGTACACCAGTGGGCATACAATATGGACAAGCCGCCGCGTTCCCAGATGTTTGACCTCGTCCATCTGACCAGGAAGTGGCTACAACCAGATGTTTTATCAGCACCTGAGGTGGTGCAACGTGTCGTCATGGACCGATACCTAAGGGCTCTACCCCCAGCATTAAGAAAGTGGGTAAGCCACGGAGATCCTAAAACAGCAGACCAGCTTGTGGATCTTGTGGAACGGTATTCTGCTGCTGGCGAGCTGTTGAGTAGCACCCCGCACCAGCGCTCACCCGTCGGGTGGCAAGAGTTCCTGGTAAGACTGTTCCGGGGTTTATGGGAGCTGGGAAGAATGTAAAGACTTTCCGTGATAAGGATGAGACTGTGGGCCCAGGAAAACCTACCATGCAGGATTATGGACAAAGCAGAGATATCATAAGATGTTTTCGTTGCCATGAGTTAGGTCATATTGCTATGAACTGTCCTGTAACTGTTGAACCTATGCAGTGTGATGCAGCCTTTTTGAAGAAACGTATGTCTATGTTTGCTCAAGTAGTGTGTACTGCTACCAGCTCAGAAGGTTCTAACAGACACCTGTGTGAGCTGACAGTGGATGATAAAAAGGTTATTGGCAGATTCCCCTGACGGACAGTGCCAAAGAAAAGACAGCATTTTCCACGCCGGACGGTTTGTTTCAATATGTAAATATGCCCTTTGGCCTACATGGGGCTCCTGCCACCTTCCAAAGGTTGATGGATAGAGTGTTAAGACCGCATAGGCAATATGCCTCTGCCTATCTTGATGATATAGTGATACATAGCCCTGACTGGGAGACACACGTATCGAACGTACAGGCAGTCATTGACGGTTTACGGGAAGCCGGTCTGACGGCAAACCCAAAAAAATGTTGCATTGGGTTAGAAGAAGCAAAATATTTGGGTTACATAATAGGAAGAGGTATAATCAAGTCCCAGGTTGACAAACTTGAGGCAATCCCACAGTGGCCCCAACCGGTGAATAAAAAACAGGTGAGGGCATTCCTGGGTATTGCCGGTTATTATAGACGGTTCATACCCCATTTTGCGGCCATGGCGGGTCCCCTGACTGATCTCACCAAGGGAAAGGACTCAGTAATGATAAGGTGGAACTCTGAAGCAGAAAAAGCGTTCCAAACTCTGAAATTGGCCCTTTGTTCCCAGCCGATCTTGATCACGCCTGATTTTAAAAAAGAATTTGTGGTACAGACAGATGCCTCTGAGACAGGAATAGGGGCTGTCTTGTCACAAATCAGGAATGGAGAGGAACATCCTGTGCTTTATTTAAGCAGGCAGCTGAATAAGCATGAGAGAAGGTATGCAATTGTGGAGAGGGAATGTCTGGCTATCAAATGGGCCCTTGAGTCCCTCAGATATTATTTGTTGGGAAGGAAGTTTCGGTTAGTCACTGACCATGCCCCTCTGAAATGGATGTACCTGAATAAGGAGAAAAATAGCAGAGTGACTAGATGGTTTCTAGCTCTGCAGGCCTATAATTTTACAGTGGAGCACAGGTCTGGTCGGCTGCAGGGAAATGCCGACGCACTGTCGCGTGTGCACTGTCTTGTTGCGGTTCCTGATGCTCCTTCCCGGGGGCCGGAGCTGAGGGGGGGGATATGTGACAGTCATGTTGGATTGGTGGTGGATGGGAGGTATGTTTCTCCTAGATGCCGTTCCTATGTGGAGTAACACCTGAGTCTTCCACCTGCTAGGTGATTAATTAAAGAAGGAGAGGGTGGATATAAAAGGGAAGCCAGGAGGGCAGGGAGCTCTCTCTGACTGAGGACACAGAAAGCCTGTCTGTGGAAGAGACCTGTGAGTAAAGGTTGCTGGACATATTATGATATGATATGATATGATATGATATGATATGATATGATATGATATGATATGATATGTTATGTTAAGTTAAGTTGGCAGAGAGAAGCTCTCCAGCTGGTAGTGAGGGACATCCTCTGTATAGTAAGTGCCGGACAGGCAAGGTGTTTCTTTTGTTACTGTTATATTTCTTTTGTCCCTGCAACCTTTTCTAATAAACCTGACCCTGTGTCAGTTTGCACGAACTATTTGCCTGGTTTGATTGAAGACCGCGCTTGTCCCTTGACCTCAGCGAGGGGCGATCCCAGACCTACCTCACAA